>JASANC010003345.1:0-66798 GCA_030248135.1 Theristus sp. LFF4_11 | reverse complement strand
ATTTTTATGAGTGAAAAACATTTATGTGCTTTATTTATTTTGTAATTTGTGTGCTTCTTCTAAGAGCATTGTCAGATTTATTTTCTGGCACATTTGTTTTGCATTCGTGTGCGTGTGTTTCGAACAATCCAATTTTTATTCGTGTTTGATTCTTCTAATTCCAAAAGCATTATTGGTACATGTTCAGCAGACCAACTTAGATCACCTTGTCAGTTTTTCAAAGCAACATATTACTTGTTGTTATGTCCAGCTATCACCTCAAAGGTGATTTGATTCAAAAATAAAAGTTTCTGTGAAATTTGTTCGCATTTTAAATCGTAAATGAAATTCATATGTATGTATGGGATTAGTATTAGCCGACCGAATTAGACCTCGGTGCCAACTTTCGGTAACACTGGCGCAAGTTTTCTTGCATCTCATACCAAAGAAAACCAGGTTTACTAGACTAGACTATGTTTCTGAGATTGTCACACAATTATTCTCATTGCACCATATTTGACAACACATGACTACAGACACGAATAACAACAAAATAAAAAAAAATAGAAAACACAACAAGGAGACCTAAAAAGTTTGAACGGGATGATAATTTAATGACACAAATCGTGGAGATTAGTATAATCTTGCCGACCGAATTAGACCTCGGTGCCAAGTTTCTGTAACACTGGCACAAGTTTTCTTGCATCTCATACCAAAGAAAACCAGGTTTTCTAAACAACATAGACACTTTTGAAAAGTTTGAGTGTCAGCATCGTGTTCAGCGTCAAAAATAACCCTAATAACAAAATGTCAGACACAAACTCTATCATCCTTTTCCTTTCGAGACCCAAAGCAAATACAATTTTGAACGAAAAATGTATCTTTCAGGCATTTTGTGGGTAATATCTTGCTCAGTCAGTTTTTTAACAAAAGAGAAATGGTGTTTATCAGCCTTTATTACATGTTTGTGTCTATTTACAGCAACAACGGAGAAACTTTCCTTCAATTAAGTCGCATCCTGAGGAAAACTTACCCTAAAAATTTGTATTTTGGGTATTTTGTCTAGTTTGGGGGATTTTCTGCACAACAAAAACTTTAAATTAGTTTTTATAATATTGCTCATCATTCTTTAGCAGACTCTTCTGCACTTTTTAGCTCAATTTTCAAACTTTTTATCTTATTTTTACAGTCCGGGTCACCCATAATCAATCTTGTCCCCAAAAAGGGTTTTTAAAGGTTGGAACCTGGTTTTTAGGGGGAAATAGGCACCTTTCAAATTTCAAATTTCAAAAATTAAAATTTACGGTTATTTTTTGGCAAAAAACTGCATTTTTGATCGTTTTTGTAATACCCAAATTTTGCACATTTTTGCCCCTAAAAAAGATAATTTTTATCCATTTTTTTAGATTCTGAGCTGTTAGCGCAGGATCTGCGCTTTCGTTTGATACCCGGATGAAGGTATAAGGCCAAAGGAGTGCAGAGTTACATCCCATTTTTGTGCAAAAACAGCAAAAATTCGTATTTTGGGTATTTTTGTCTAGTTTGGGCAATTTTCTGCAGAACAAAAATTTTAAATTAGTTTTTATAATATTGCTCATCATTCTTTAGCAGACTCTTCTGCACTTTTTGGCTCAATTTTTAGACTTTTTACCTTATTTTTATAGTCCGGGTCACCCACAATCAATTTTGCCCCCAAAAAAAGATTTTTAAGTGTTGGAACCTGGTTTTTAAAGGGTAATAGGCACTTTTTCGAATTTTTAAATGTCAGCATCGTGTTCTGCGTCCAAAATAACCCCTAAGTACCAATTTTCAGACCAAAAAGAGCAAATTTGTGAAAATCGGGTTTTTTTGGCACCAAACTTTGAGCCCATCAAAATGAATGAGCGGGCTTCGATTAGAAAAATCGAATGCATGGGTGAAATGCGCATGAACGGGGACTATAACGCCCTGTAGTTACCTGCCTTGCATTTTGAAATTTACGGTCATTTTTTTGGCAAAAAACTGCATTTTTGGCCGTTTTTGGAGTACCCAAATTTTGCACATTTTTGCCCCTAAAAAAGGTAATTTTTACCCAAATTTTATTTTTTGGTTTTGAGCTGTTAGCGCAGGTTCTGCGCTTTCGTTTGATACCCGGATGAAGGTATAAGGCCAAAGGAGTGCAGAGTTACGGCCATTTTGTGCAAAAACAGCAAAAATCGTGTTTTGCTTGACCTGCCTTCGGTCTCAAGGCCCCACAGCTCGCCACAGTGGGTCTTAGGGGCTGAAAAATTTTTTGGGAGAGTTTCTTTCGTATATCTAACTATTCCCCCTATCAGAATGTCGAAAACTGAAAGTCGAAAAATGGGCTGGCCGCGGCTAACAGGCATCAGGGTCGTCTGAGTCGCGGACAGTCTCTTAAACATGTTTAAAACATGAGTGGCTTGAAATGAAATTTCACACATTTTTTCAGGTAGAGTTCAATGAAACTGGCCATCAATTGGAAGACATGCTGTTGGACTGTCGTTTCCAACGGATGCAGTGTGATCTCAGAAATTTCACTCGATGGGTTAGTGAGGTTCTAATGACGAAAACATCGTTTCTTAACCTGTCAGATGCAGATTAATAATGTATCCGTCTTATACATTTTAATCGGAGCCCCTGCGGTTCGCGAAATAAAATGAAATGAAGCGCAGATGGGCGACTGTTGCAGGTGCATGCCGAATATGGCAACTGCTTCACGTTTGTGCCGGTGAGAAACGCGTTCGCTGCGTTCGTCGGCTCAAACTACGGACTCTCAGTGACGCTGTTTGCGGAGGAGCACGAGTACTTGCCGTTGTTGTCGGACGCAACTGGATTTCAAGTGTGCCATGAAAAAAGTTTTGCGTTGAAATTGCGAAAGTTGTAAAAAATTGTTTTTTGGTTGTTTTCACTGAGAATAGTCACTCAACAGTTCTCCAACATCTAGTGTTCGAAATGAGTTTCCCATCCAACCTGAAGAGAACTCTCAGAAAGCAAAATCAGTGTCTTAAAAAACGAACAACAAGGATTTCACACAAAAACTCTGCTCAGGTGCACGTGCATCCGGCCGAGTACGTAGCGTCACCAGATGACCAGGGATTCACGATTTCGCCCGGTTTGAAGACTTCGGTCGCGGTGCGTCAGACGGTAATCCAGCGGACTCCGTGGCCGTACGGCGGGCAACCGTGCGGCTCGGACACAACCGCCGGCGCACGCAACGGCAGGTTCAGCTCGTTCGACACGTTCTATCAACAGTGAGTCAAACAGCGTTCTGCCAAACCTTCGCATTTCTTGGTAATCACTGAAAGTCGCCAGCTGAGAACATTCAGTTAAGACACTTTTCGATGCTGACAAATAGTCTATCCAGGTGTAGACCACCGACTTACAGTGACGTCAGAAAAAGAAAACTTTTTTTTGAACTTTGTGTGTATTTCTGACGTGACACGCATTTCAAATGCTCTTGACTGGTTGGCTGCATCGTGTGACTAGTGAGCTCGCTCCATACAAGTTGGAAATTGTCAAGTTCAAAAGATTCCCATACAAACTACAGTTGGCTTGAGTTCGAATCGCGTGGTCTTGTCGATGGAGTCAACTACACGTCGGGCGCTTGTTTTCGTGTGTGCTACTTGGTGCACCAATTGGAAGAATGCAGCTGCTTGGATGCCACTGCTGTCTCGTACGAGCAAGTCACTGCTGCATTCCCCGGCAGACGGATCGTTGCTTGTGACTACACCAACGAAACCGTACGAAACTGCTTGCGTCATGTAAGTAACGCAAAAAAATGCCAAATTTAAAAGCCAAAGTTGATTGCCATTGTTTATTCGACGGTTGTGTTGTTTTCAATGCCACAGACGCATTTTTCCCAGTTTTGTTCTCCCAGGTCACCATGACAGTCACCGGGGCAGACTCGTTGTGTGGCCAGGAATGTCCGTCCGCATGCATTGAGCACTCGTTCGCAACGCGCATCACCTCCAGTCTCTGGCCACGTGACGATTTCTTTGCCGAAAACATTGTACGTGCTTTCATTGAGTCGGCCGGTTTACAGGAGGTTCAAAGTCGTCAAAAGTAAAAAATCGCAGGAGCACTGGGGCGCAAAAATGGACGGGGGACACGAGGAGACGATGGGCACGGTCGAGAAAGCACGCGCGTCAATCGCAAAGTTGGAGGTATTCTTTCAGGTTTGTACCCGCTAAAATGATATTGCGGGCCTTGTTGTACCCATTGTTTTGGGCAGCTAATCATTCAGGGTGTTAGAGTCAAATGGCAGCATGCAAAGAGTTGCATGTGTTTAACATGTCTGTCTGTTAACTTTTATTTTGGCGAGACTCAATGCGCGAATAAATAGGTGAACAGTTTCACGCGTGAATTCAAAATTGGTACTGATCCGAGTCCCCAAAATAGGGCCGGTCATTTGAACAGCCACATAAAGATTGAAATTAGTTTCTTTATAGTGGTGCAAACGCATCCAGTGGCAGAACCCAAGAAATTGATAACAATCGGTTTAGGAGTTGAACTACGAATCAATCATCGAGAACGAACAATACGACATATTCGCTCTGCTCTCAAATGTCGGTGGCACCATCGGCCTCTATTGTGGCCTGTCCCTGTTGGGCATACTGCAAGTCGTTGAACTATGCTGCTACTTGATGAGACCACCCGCAGAGTCACCAACAGAGCAATCGCGCGCAGCTGACCAGGTGCATCCGGTGAATGCGCGCAGCGACACGGCGCCACGGAGGACATCGCGATACGATGACAGCTTCAATCATAATGCAGCGCCGCGAAAATGGTGATGTTGTTCATTCGGCTGTATTTGCGTAGGGATTCTTCAAAGATAATTGTGATTGTATCAATCAGTCTGATAACTTACGATGCACACAAAGCGACTGTGATGTAATGCACTGAATTTTCAATGCCATATTGTCTTGTTTTAATGTCATGTCAGCCGTTTATATATTTTTTTTTTGATTTTGATGATTATTCATTCAACATTCATTTCATTGTCTTGGTGAATTCATATAAAGTGTCCGTCCACTAAATTGACTGTCATTGTGCCAAAATGTGTTTCGAGCAACAAGATCACAATATGGTGCAACTGTTTCAAGTGCAATTCTTTCACAATATCAAAAGAAACTGGAAACTGTGAGAGCAGAAATCCAGCGCGGACTATTCTCGAGATCAACGACACGACTCAATTGGATTACCCGATCAGTAAAAAAGATAAAATGTTATCATGGAATTGTAAAAATACACTCGCGAACAAATAACAGCACCAGCGAAGTGACAAGACAACACCACCTGCATAAATTCATAATACAAAACAATAAAAACCGACAACGACGTCAAGCCACATGTAACCTCGGAACCAATCAATCAACATTGCTCGCTGGTGTCACATCCAAATGAACGCGTAGCCGGCCGAGTTTCCGCCGACGACAAACGGCCGATGTGGGTGCACTGCGGTCAGCGAGCAGACGGACGTGGCCTCGTGCAGCTGCAGTGCCATGCGTCCGTCACGTGCGCTGATGATCTGCAACGGACGCAAATAGCAGAACTGACACGGCATAAAACGCTGCAAGTGCTCGCCAGCAGACAGCGCCCACCATTTATACCGCAGTGATGTTGCACATGCACAAAGCAACGCCCACGAGCGGGCTCTGCCATCGCCTGGGCGCTATCTGTTTGTGATATAATCCGTAAACCGAGTGCGCATTCCCCCAACTGGGACGTCAGCTGCACAAGCAATGCCCGAAGCTGCAAACAAACGAAACACAGCTGATCTCATTTTCACCAACATCAACGGTGCGTGGCTGCTCCTTTGCCCCGCTGATGATCAACGATTCACTGCCGGGCAGCCAGTTCGGCCGGAATTTCGTCAGCCAACGGCCAGTGTGATTGTTGTGTCTAAAAAACAAAAAAAAATTGCACACCCGAGAAAGAATTCAATTTGATTCAAACAACAAACCGGAGGCGACACTTGGTTGTTATGGCGGACGGGTCACTGACATCGTAGACAAGAATTTCGTCCTTTTGGCGTTCGAAATTGCCGTAATGATAGGCGGCCACGATGGAACGGCCGGTGAGTGGCGAATAAAAAGCACTCAGGCCACCACCGTGCAAATCAATCTGACAACCAGCAAACGATTCAGTAACAAAGGCAACAGTAACACTGCTCACTGCAGACCAGCACGAAACAGCATCAAATACCTCGAACAACGACTGCTGTGTTTTCGACGTCACTTTCAGGCAGCGCAAGTCGTACGCACAGATTTTGCTGCAACGACAACAATGCAATTACTGACAATCAATCGGTTTTTGCAGCCAGAACGTTTTCGACGATGGAACATAACTGCGAGTGTTTCACAAAGTTTACCGCGTATTGAAGCAGACGATGAATCGATTTGGGTCAGTCGGGTGGCAGCTGATTGTGCGCGGCGTTTCGCGCAGTTTTGTCAGTTCATACACGGTACAATCAGAGCTGCAGAATAAGCAAGCTCATACTAATTTAACGAAAATGAAACGAAATGAATGAACACAACACAGACTCAGTCTTGTTGGCACAACGTTCGTCCACTGTGGCCACTGCGCTGTTGTACAAGCCTACAAGCAGCGTGTGCGCATCAACACGATCGAAATAGGTCACCTGTTGCTCGTTGGGCTCACGAAACAACTGAAAATCAGAGCAATCGATTCGTACGCATGTCAATCCGAGACTGACCCACTGGTGTCCAGTTTTCCAAGTTGGGTAAAAAAATAAAAATCATGAGCATAGAACTGTACCATTACGTTAAATTTTGGTTCTGCGACACAGTGCGTTTGCAGACGTTGAAAGAAAATTAGTTTCATGCTTGCGGAGGCAATTCAAAATTGCCTAAATGACTCAGACCGATCTCATGGAACTGTGTGTTTCTATGACGCATTCAGTCGCAGAACCATAAGAAAAGACAATAAACACGAGTGACCTCGTCGAATTCAGCACGATGCAGGTCCAAGCGTCTGATGGTGCCGTCATAGCTGCTTGTGTGGACGTGCTCATTGTGCAACACCAAGTGGTTGATCGGACTGGCGTGCGGGCGGTACCGCGAGAATGTGATTGGGTAGGTCACTGAAAACGCACTGAACACGTCAAAGTGCAATAAGTCTGCTTGTTTGCACTGAACATTCGCTTTCATTGAAACGAACGTGCGCAGTGCATTGCGACCAAGCACATGCCCTCAGCACGTATACCTTGTAACTTTTCATCGTCATGCTGCTCCCATTGTGGCAGCCCATAATGACGCAGTTTCTCCGTTTGCACCACGGCCAACGCCAGCTGGCCCCATTTGTCGCCAGCAGCAATCAGAACTGGCTGCTCTTCACCAGCAGCTGCAGAAATTGCACGAATTCACTGTCACAGTCAGTCACTATTCTCTTGTACTGCTAACAAAACAGTGGAGTAAAAACGCACCGTTGGTGCCACCGCTGGACGGATGCACACCGATGGAAAAGATGCGATCTTTCGTGAGCTTCAGTCGCGACGCGCTCGGACTGTGCGTCAGCCGATGCAGCAGGCCTGTCGCGCTGAACACAAACACAACAACTGTTTCTGTTTGGGCAACTGAAAAACACGACAAATGTTCGAAACAACCGCTTTTCAAGTTGTTAGAGGATGGAATATGTTCGCACTTGTCTTCATCGTGCGTCCAGCAGATGTGCTGTTTGAATTTGTCGTTCTCGCGTGTCTCACTCGTGTCGTCGTCGGCCACAATAGTCGCCCATTTTGCGAGTTCAGCAGCCGATGATGTCTCTGGCTCACCCTTCCAAATCCAGTCCTCATAGTAATCATGCGCATTCAGCAGGCCAGATGGTCGCCGCTGCAACGCCCACAAAACCAATGTCAACTAGAATGACAGCTGAGACGCTCAAAAAAAGAAAACGAAGAAACGAAATGTCCTAAAGTGAACAAAAGCGACGTGCCTTTTTCGGGTACGTGTCGCCAGCACCGTACGACCGTCGACCGGTGATCGTGGGCAGATTCTGAAAATGATGATACAGCAGTGAGTACGTGGTGCTCAATACGAACTGCAACTGTTGCCGTTTGTCTGTGTCACTGTGCAACTTAGTCAAGTTGGACAAAAGCACGAATAACTGTGCTGTCAGGCACACCTCGGCTAGTGAGCTTGCCGATGCGTGTGTCTCCGCGGACGCTCCACCGTGTCCATCGTTGACGCTGCCTTGTGCATTTGCGTTCACATTGAGCGGCACGGTCGACTGGCGCTGCGCGATGCGCCCGCTGCGTCTCAGTTCGCTTGGCTGCTGCTCCCGTCTGCGTTCTTTCACAATCCTCACCAGCGGTGGCCTTTTCGGCGGCGCTAAGCTCGTCTTCAGCTCATTCACTGCCTGCAACACAAATGTCAATCAATTTTGATTGTCCGTATGTTTTGTGTGCACGTTTTCCTGAACACATCATGCTTTCGCTAGACGCAGGGCACGACCGATAAGTTTGTCCATGGGATTTTTTCAAGGTCTGTTGACACCAAAAGTCAAAACGGAAATTTTTACATGTCCGGCATAAAATTTGGGTGTCTAACAATAAAACTGCGTCAAAAATGGCCATCAACAGCACTGAAAAGGGAGGAAATGAATTATACTTTGGAGAAGAAAGTCCAAAATGACAAATTTTTTGTTGGGCAGTCAACCATAAAAAATTAACACAAATACAGTGATAACTTATACTGTAGCATCTTCGCGGAGCGATGATTTTATTAAAATAGGTTGTAAAAAACGCGCGGATCTTCGTAACTTTTTGGTTTTTTTTGAGACATCTAAATCCAAAATTTTAAGTGTGGCATCACGTGATCACCAACTAATCAGTTAGTTGCTGCTAGAGAGTTGTTAGACTGTAGGGTGCGTGGAAAATGTAAGATCTTCTGAAGGTATCTTGGTGCCTATTCATAGATTCAAAGAAATTGCTTCTCCCGTTTCCGGCACTAGAAAAACGACGTTTCTTGGGTTTGTTTGTGAAATATTCAAATTGTATCAGCAGCATTATGCAAACGCAAAACATTCAACAACACTAATTATCACTAGGGTTGGCAAAATACCGTTTTTTTCAAATCGTGGTAAAAAAACCTGTATTTTTACCGGTAAAATTACGGTAATTTTACCGGAAAAAAACGAAAGCCAAAAAGTTGTAAAACCCCCATATTTTTTGCAGCCGACTTTAAACTTGAACCAGGATTTGTGAAAACAGCTTTCAGAATGCTTTGTTCAAAATATCGTGCACCAACGAAGAAAATAAAATATGTTTGGGCTTGAAAACCCAAAAGGTCAGCAATAAATCGAACATTATCTTTTGCTCAATCGTTAATATTCCACCAATTACACAGGAAAAACCACAGCGTTTTAACCGGACAGTCTTTGGTCACAATAGACGAACACAATTTGCTGCAATAACGCAATTAAACCGAATTTAGATTTTAGAATTTGAATTCAGATCAAAAAGAAAACAAAAAGAATTGTGCAAGAAAGACAATTTTGAGCGACATTTGGAATTTTTGAAATTTTCAGCTCAGCTCGGCAGCTCCAGCCGATTCTTGCACCTCGCTTAACAGTTCTTTCAAAACATCAGTGTCAATTTCGTTATCATATTTTTCTTGGTCACAGATTTTCTCATTTTCTCATCAAAAATGATATAAAAACTCAGGGTCCGAAATTGAAAAAAAAACCCGGAAAAATACGAAAAAAACCGGAAAAATACAGAAACGGTATTTTTCCCGTTTTTTTCAAGGCACCAATTTTTGCCCTGGTAAAAAACGCGTATAAATACGTGTTTTTTTACCGGTAAAAAAACCGGTATTTTTACCATGCCAACCCTAATTATCACTATTGTAAACTAAGTAAAGTTGTAAACTGACAGCCTCCAGATTCAACTCGCGAAGAAATTCATCTCTGGCCTTCAGGTTTTCTTCACGGATTTGATCGTACAACGATTTCTTGGGCGGCGATGTTGAACCATCTGAACCTGAATCAAAGCTACTGACGCCGTCGGCCGCTGCACTCGCGGCATTTGCTCGCTTGATTGGTTTTGACTTTGGCATGCTCTGCGTATTTTACTTGAAATTAGCGAAAATTTCAAGAATTTCCTTCGAGCAAAAATGGACAATTTTGGTCAAAATTGACTCATTTTATGTCTCAGACAGAAGACAAAAAATTTCAGATAGATAGCTGGCTGAGAAAATTTTTTAGATAGATAATAGCTGAGCCGAAAAAACCTGTTTGATAGAAATAGATTCGAAAATTTTTGGGGGGGGGCGGCCCCCCCCAGGCCCCCCCCTAGAACAACTATGCACCCCCCCTCGCCCACGGTACTGACCATGACTGACACCCCCCCCCCTTAAAAATTTTCGGCACCCCCGCCCCCCCCCCCACGTGACGACACCCCCCCCCCTCGAAAATTTGCTTTCGCCTTCGGTACTGATTCTGATGTGTCGCGAGCGACGGCAGGACACGAAACAGCAACCAGACAACGTAACGCTTGCAAACGGAGCAGCTCGGACGCTCAAATTTAGATTGCGAGGCGAATCGTCACCTTATCTGCATCGGAAATGGTAAGCCAACCTTTGGGACGCTCAAAAACTTCATCGCAGATGTTGTTGAAGCCTGAAATCAGTCGGTAAAACGGTCCAAAATCGACTGCTAAAGGTTTTACGAGGTAATATCAAAGAAAATTTTTTGTTGAACTTTTGAAAATTTGTGCCAAAATTGAGGTTTTCAGAGCAGTACCGTGGGCCCAAACAAATTTTCGAAGGGGGGGTGGAACATGCAGCCTTTGTAGTGCAGCGGTTTACCCGATTTGCCGATGCCCTTTTCGGCGGTGCACAGTTAACGAAAGCTCTCTGCCGTTCGCGGTACGACGTCATTCAACAGCTGGGAAAGTGAAGCAGCTGCTTGATTGATTGACCACGACCTGTGCGAGTGGAGTGTCGCACTGGGATTGAGGAAAAACATCAAGAAAATTACGGTTCTGTTACTCACATGCGGACATTCTCTCTCGTCGTCGATTTCAACTTTTAATAAACGGACACGCGTACACACTGCGCCGACCTGCTGACAATCGTTTAATTGAGAAATAGTTTCACACCCGACTTGTTTCTTTTTTCAATTGCTTCGTATTTTAATTGATTTCGACTGATTCCCTGTATCGCGCCGTGTGAGCAGCCTCAACTGCAATTGATCATTTGAACTTCTTTCATGCAATTTTTGCATCATTTGTTTTTCCGCGTTGTTTCATGCTCACAAAGAACCGCGAAGAGATTACGGAAACTTGTTTTTTTTAAATATTTGAATATTTTCATCCACGTTTGCTCAGAACAGCTCTCCACGTTCAATTTTCAGCGCATTGATTTTACTGACCGTAAGTCGCTCAGCATTCGCCCGTGGTGACCATGGCAAGGTCGCCAACTTCAACATCTACCAGCTAGCGACAACTTCAGTGAATTTATTCAACAGCAGTACTCAGAAACAGAACGTTTTAGGACGCTTATTCAGTCTCCAAGCGTAGGATTTCTTTATTTGCAGGATGTATTTTGTTGTCTGTGGAATTATGTCCCATGAAACATCGGGATCAGAGATCGGATCGGGTTCTGCTCCGGTTTAGCTATGTAGTTTTACGGAATAAGAGGCATGGTAAGTTGGTAACGGTTTGGAAAAAAGGTAATTAAAAAAAAAATTTTCAATTTCAAAAATCAAAGTTGTGCTAAATTAATCAGGGAGTTCGATGAACCACATATGATATGCAAGCGCCTGCGGAATGACTCCCGTACGGCGGAATTTTGGAGATTTTGTTTTGGTGACCTCAATTACCCCTTTTCCAAACCCGTGACCCCCCACCCCCCCACGCGGAGGTCTCGGATGCTCTCTGGGGGTGCACTACCCCCGCCCCCCCCCCCGCCCCCACGTCTTCGGTACTACTACTGAGTGGGGGACATTGCTTTTGCTCGTCGATCTTTGGAAAGTAGAAATTTTCAAACAGTGCTGCCAAAAACAAAGTCCACACGAAAATCTAGGCAATAATTCATGAAGTCAGTTTCTGTGGAAAGTGTGTTAAACGCATTTTCAGACGAAACGATGAAAGAGCAATTTTGATAGCAAGAATTCGTTTTTAATTGAAAAATTCATTTATCAACGTGGTTTGGTTTTCATATGGCTTTAGTTTTCACTTTTCCTCGCTCCCTTTGCTTGATAAAAATTTGCGATAATACGTTTCAGAGCGATATTACCGGCGGAATTTTAGCAAAACGAAACGAACGAAGCATGCCTGAATCACTTTCTGGGCAATCTTTTTTAAGTAAATTCAGTTCTAGTGCTGGCAACAGAGAGTACAATTGTACGATTCAGTTGCTTGATGATTCGGAAACGATTCAAACTACGTTCAAGGTGAGTCATTTTCATCTTTGATAAAACATGTTTGTTGAATAAAAAAAGAACGTTTCATCGAAACATTCGACTTTCCTGAAAACAAAACTAACAAGAATGGTCCGTCGTCGTCAGTCGCGTCCATGGCGTAGCGGTAGAACTTCGGCCTACAGTTCTGTAGGTACCCGGTTCGAACCTCGCTGTGGACAAGACATACTCGTGGAAAATTAGAGTGACCAACAAAAATCTGATGGTCTATTCCCTCCTGAGCCGAGGGTAAAATTGGGCTCGGGGCAGTAATTACCCGTCTCCGCCGGAGTTTGGTACCTTCGGGTTTCCGGAACCGGCGCGCGTATAATTAAAAAAATAATAATAATAATAAAAGAACCTGATTGATAAATAATTGTGGTGCACTCGATTTTTAATTTGCCTCACAGAGATTTGGCGATTTGGCAGTGAAAAAATTTTGCTGGATGGTTCAGAATAAACTGGATAAACTGACTTAATTGCTATTTTGGTGTTGCTAATTCACTTTTTTACTTTTTTTGCCCAAAAACCGCCTTGTAGCAGCCTGCGGCTGGGCTGGACAGTGAGTATTCCCATGATCGTCCTCTAACCGTGTTACAATTCAGACGATCGATCCAGTGTTCAATCAGGTTTTACTCATTGTTTCAGAAACATGATACGGGCCAAGTTGTCATTGATTTCGTGTGCAATTATCTTCAGTTGTATGAAAAGGACTATTTTGGACTGCGGGTGATGGATTTGAACAAACATCGGGTAAGTTGCTTACAGATGACACAATTTTTTATATTTTGTAACATTTCAATTTTGTATTGTTTGTTTCGATACTGCTTACAACTTCCAAGTTCATATTTTTGTTTTAGTACTGGCTGGATCCAAACAAACTTATCATGCGGCAGATTACCGGTTCGCCTTTCAAAGTTTTTTTTTGAAATCTGTGTGTTTGGTTTCTCCAGTGTGTTCGGTCAGTAGCATTGTTTTACCAGTTTCCAACTGTAGCGTCCATTCCCCTGCAGGTCTGCCTCAAATTGTGTTCTGCTTCCGTGTTCGCTACTATCCATCGGATCCATCCGTCTTGAAAGAAGAACTGACACGGTGCGTTTTTCGGCTTGAAGTGAAGCTTTTTTGTGGAAACGCAAACGTTTGCAATGTTTGCTGTTCTCATTTGCAGGTACCAATTGTTCTTGCAACTGCGCCGGGACATGCTGCATGGCCGACTGTACTGTCCACAGGCGGACGCTGCCTATCTCGGCGCTTGCGTTGTGCAGTGTTAGTTGCACATTGAGTTTGCGATAATCGCTTCATGGGCAACATTGTACGTAAAAAGTGCGATTTGTGCAAATTGATCAATCAACCAAACCAGCCACGAGTCAACAACACCGCACAAAACACAAATAACATGAAAACGTGGGCCGCGAACAACTGTCGTTTGAATTGAACGAACACAATTTCAGTTTGTAATATGCAACGTTCTTGAGCGCGTTTCCTGTTTGCTGGATGACACACGCCCATGTTTTCTGTCATTTTCTGTTCAAAATGTTTATTGGAGGCTTTCGGCGATGAAATAATTTGAAACTGTTTTTTTGTGGTCTGTGAATTGTGACATTGAGATCACATAATGCCATTCCAATCTGTCACAATAGCATCTTTTTGAGCGCCACTGACCAAGCACTTTGTGTTCTATCAGCGGCGGAAGCCAACAAAACCAGGTAGCCACAAAAACGTTCCAGCAACGCAACAGATGCTGCTCAGACTTGCAGCTGCGCACGTGCGTTGCGCAGATAGCGACACATTTTTTCGTGACCGTTTTCAAAACTGACATATCTTCTACTGTGGCAAAGTAATGCTGGCTTGGCACACGTAGCCTGTCGTGTGTGTGCGTATCTGAGAAAGCTGCGGCTTGGCTACACAGATGTGGAGCGCACTGGTTGAGACAGGTTTGTGCTGCTTTATGATTCTGTCGGACACAAGCGGCCTGTGTGCAATGTGAGTTTACTTGTCGACAGTATTATGACATCACATGATTGTGTATGTGTGTGCATTTGGTTACAGAACGTGACGCTCAGCTCAAATTTACTGCTCAGCAACAAGTATGTTCGCGTTAATATATGCAACGGGACAGTGAGCGTAAAACAACAAAAATTTTAATTTAAACATTCAGACTGCATCAACACGATGGAAGTGTGACACAAGTTACAAGGAGGAAAGGGGCGTTACAGAAAAATCACAGAACCAACGGTTTTGTTGGGTGTTTGTGAGGTGCATAATACACCTAAAAATGTTCAACCGAAAATTTTGCAGCTAGGTATATGGCGTGGCGTAGGTTACGTTTTTTGCCCTTTATTTTGGTTCAACCAAGAGAATGTGTACGCATGCAAAAGGGGAGAAAAAAGACGGACAATCTGATATTTTTTCGAACAATCATAAATTTATTTCATTCGCACAGAACACAGACTTAAAAATTTAAACCGAAAAATTTACACCGTGCACCAAAAAATTTGCTTACACACCCAGAATTTTGCAGCTAGGTGGATGTACACACCTTTCACTGAAAACGTGCTGAATTGTCTGATTTTATAAATTGCAGCTGAAATCGGCGACCACGACGCTGAGGAGCTGCCGGAGAACTACGTGTCCGAGTACAAGTTGTTCCTGAAACAGACGTCAAAGATGGAGGACAGAGTTGCTGAGATGCACCAGACGATGCGGTGCGCTCTCTCAATTCATGTACATTCACAATTGGTGACACACAAGCGTGGTTTTCTTGCTAATTTTCAGCGGCTTGCAACCGGCCGATGCTGAGATGCAGTTCCTGCAGCGTGCTGCCTCGCTGGACACCTATGGATTCGATCCATACACCGTCAAGGCAAGGCTGCTTTCTCGAGACTCAAGAATTCTCTTTTTTTCAGTAAGATTAGATGCAAACGATGCAATTAACGCACCACCCCGACCTCATCATACAGGACGCACGTACTGGCAACCAGGTCTACATCGGGGTCACCCACCAGGGGATTCTCGTTTATCACACGAATCGAAAAATCCATCATATCACTTGGTTAGTCGGCTATTTGTTTGTGTTTTATCACCAGGTTTTTTGTGTTGGTTTGTCAGGTCAGTTGACATTTCAGGGATCACCTCATCAAAGTTGACTACGTGGCCAAAGAGTTTCGTATTTACCCGACAGCTCAATATTTCACCGATGTTTTGGCTGGAGGTCAGACTCTGCAGGTCGGTGATTTCAGAGAAATGTGCTTCGCCATGGCCCATGGGGCTATTCAATCAAATTGAAACAACTTTCAAAGCTATGTTGTTGCGTGGAAAACAGCTGCAAACGTGCAAAGTTTCAGCTTTGTTTCTATTATTAGCTGCGTTTCATTGGTGTTGGTTGATGTGCTTGTGTCCACCAATAGAGGCTTCCGTTGAAATTATCTTTCCAATATTTTTTGCAGATTCAGTGGTTTTTGCATCGCCCAACCAATATAATGCCATATCATTTTTGTAGCACCCTTATCATTCCTTGTTTTTGCATTTTTCTTAAAGCAGCACATTCTTGTCTCGTGTATAATTTCAACTCTGTTTCTGGTGACAGTATGCGTGCAAATACATTAAAGACAGGGGATGCAACGCAATTGTTGCAATTGGTTGTGGTTAATATAGTGATCATTGTTGCAATTGGTTGTGGTGATCATTGTTGCAATTGGTTGTGGTGAATGTGGTGACCATTTAGTGCTGCTGTGATGTCTCATGTCTCACTGTGTTTGCTTTCTTTTGTATTTTGCCGTTTCTGTTGCTGTCCAGGACATCGATGATGGCATCATAACGCCGCCGACACAAAAACGCACCGTCGACAACAACAACGAGGCGGACGTGCTTTCGCGCAATGCCACGTCACCGGTTTGTACGTTTGCTCACAAACACGCTCACAGCAGCGGCCGGTTGCTGTTGAAGAACCCGTTCGAAACTTGTTCTTAATCAATCGTGCTCGTCGTTGTGTACTTGTATGATTTCTCCACTCCTGAACTACAAGTTTTAGCGCATGACTGACCTCCTATGCATTCAGTTGTCAGAGTTGCTATTTAGTGCCGATAACATAACTGCAGCAGCGCTTTCGCAATTACAGACTTAACCGCGTTGCTCAGTCAGAAGCACATGTACTCGCAATTTCTTTTGGTTTTCCAAGAAAGCCCAACGAAAGTGCGTGTTTCAGAGAGAGTCGTCATCGGAGAAGCGTAAAGCGAGCACACAGCAAACGTTGAAGTTCTTGTGTGCGAACAACACGTTCGCGAAGCACCTTTGGAAGTACACCCTGTCTCAGCAGGCGTTCTTCACGTCAGACACGAGCACACACGTGAAACCGGTCACGTCGAGGTTCGCGCTGGCGGTTGTTTGTAAGAGGGGTAATCACAGATGATTGCCCCCTTTTGCTGCATCTGCTTTTGGCCAGACCGTAATACAGAACACCCACATACAGAGTGGGCCAAAAAAAA
Source organism: Theristus sp. LFF4_11 (assembly GCA_030248135.1). NCBI lineage: Eukaryota > Metazoa > Nematoda > Chromadorea > Monhysterida > Xyalidae > Theristus > Theristus sp. LFF4_11. Next base: position 49,915 of record JASANC010003345.1, on the reverse strand, counting down.
GGTTCCATTTTCAAACTGCTGTCACTGGCTGGTGTTTTATTATTATGAGCTGAAATTTTCAGCACTGATAAAACATGCGTTGCCATTTTACTGACAAAATTTTTTTTTCGATATATAATTCCTAGCACTCACTGTGGCAGATTTTCTAAAAAGCTCGAAAAATCAACAAATTGACTGAAATGAGTGCAAGAAAAAATTAGTATCAAGATGCGTGATTCAATTTTGAAAGTATTGCGAAGGTGACAAATTGGTCTTTTTGGATACCCGTGATAGTTCAAATCATGTGCTCAGAGTGGAAAGGTCTCACACTTGAATTGCATTTGAGCACCTCGAGCGAAATTCTGATGTTTCACAACGGACTCGAGTCAGCAGCCATGCGACTGCGACAGAAAGAATTGTTCAGTTGATTTTTTGTTTTCTGTGTTGCTCTGTCTGTTAATTTGTTTTTTTTTGAAAAGTTTTTCTGCGGTTTGAATAAAAACAGTGTTTCAGTTTCAGTTTTCTGCAGTTTCGTCTTGGTTAAGTGGACAGCAGAACAACGGGTCTGGTGTGCTATCTGGTGGGAGAAATCTCAAAGTTTTTCTGCAGTGACTCGCCAGTTTCGCGTAAAATTCCATCCAGCCGCTGCCGGACGACAAACCTTGATGATGATTTGGATGTCTATGAGCAATGATTCGTTGTTAAAGTCTTGGTTAAAAATCCGTTTTTTGAAAATTTGGGAATTTTTAAACATTGTGCTGTAAAACTGAATCTACTTGACCAAACTGGAAAAAAATTCTGTCAGAAAAATGGCATCACATGTTTTACCAATGCTGAAAATTTCAGCTCATAATATTAAAATACCAGCCAGTGACAGCAGTTTGAAAATGGAACCTTTTTTTTGGCCCACCCTGTATACAGCTTGTTTGATTTTTTCTGTGCCAATGATCTGGCTGTGATCAGTTTTCAAACAGTGGTCGTGAAATGAACCAGTGGATCAACTGCTCACCAGCCAACCGTTCATTTCAGACGTCGTGTGCCACTTCTGTCGCGCGGCTCAACATTCCGGTACACCGGTCGAGTGTTGCAGGAGATCGTGGAAGAGCCGGCGCCGGCGCGTCAGGAGCCGCAGTTCGTGCGCTACCACGTGGAGCGGCAGCCAGGCCGCGAAGAGCGCTCGTATCCGTGGATGAACAAATACTCGACGCTGCCGAGGACCAAGAAAAGTGGGCTTGCAAACATTCTGTAGCTGATTGGCTGTTGTATCGGTACCACGTCAGTCGGCGGTTCAAACGTAACCAATTATCAGAGAACTGTTTTTGTGTGCACAAAAAAGCTACTATTCAGTTGCGTTGCCGTTGCATCCAGCGTCACTGGCGTGGAGGCACTGTGTACTCGTGTGACACATGCAGTGTGTTGAGCAACACAACAATGTTTTTCTAAGATTTGATTTCGTATATTCGCAGATGCAGCAGCGACTGCGGCGCAGAGTGTCACGGATCAAACGAGCACGGCAGCCGGTGGCAGCCACGAAGCACCGGAGCTTGGCCGTCACAACCTGACGCTGCCGACCACCGCTGAGCAGTGCAGTTCGCCTGACCACCAAATGAGCCCCACTGACGATCGGCGACCGCTGCTCAGCCACGTTTGTTGGGGGGAGGCAATTGTGCACTAAACTTTCTTTACTTTCATCAAACAAATATGATCTGACGCAAACGGTTCAAATTTTGTTTCCCGTTATGCGTAGCAGCGTGGAATGCGGCGCTCAGCACAATAATTTGATGCGTTGTTCATGCAGGCACGTGCCTATCGTGTGTTTAGTATGTGCCTATTCCTCTGTGTTTTTATTGCAGCTTGAGTACGCCAACTCATCGCTGGAGGAATCGCTGATTGAGAACGCAGCGCACTATCAGTCGCAGATGGCAGACGAGCCGAGTGAGGCGTTCAATAGCGCCGTGACGATGACGACCTCGTCACACACGACAACCACGACCAGGGCGCCTGCGTCGTCCGTGCAAATGAGCACTGCTGATCACACCAACAACCAAGCACGCCCACTCGCCAACAGTACGCCCGTGAAACGGGACACCGGCGCAGCCAGCAACAACAGCAACAGCAACGGCTCGCTGGGGACCACGCCGGTCGCCAATGGACCGACGGGCAAACGTGCGCCCAGCACACAGCGCGGCGTCTGTGTGGCGCTGCTGCGTGCGTTCTTGGTGATGCTGCTGATTGCGTCCGTGCTGTGCGCCGCCGTCGTCGTCGTCATGGAGGTCGACTGCAACGATTGCTTGCGACACTGTGCGCTTCGCTTGAACTGACGCAACACAATGTGCTGATTGGCAACCCCGTCGGCTTCTTTGAAGAAAGTCGCCGCCTACACTGGAATGTGTATACTCCAGCGGATACTTTTGCCAGCCTAACAGTCATTTCTGGCCAACAGCGTTCATGCTCGACTCGAGTTGCGTGTGCCACTTTTGTTTTTCGTTTGCAGGTTGGCGACCGCACGTGGCGCGGCTACGTCGACGGCGTGCCCGGGGCGAGCGCACTGCGTCACCTGTACTACGAGCCCGCACGGCAGCGTCTCATGGCCCTGGTGGCTGCGTACTCACCGCGCAAATAAATGCCAATCAATCGCGCATTACAACTTTATTGATTATCTTTCACTTTGGTCCGGAGACTCAATGCGCTTGGACAGATAAACAGTTTCATGCGTGGCGCGGCAATTCAACATTGGTAGAGTGAGCCGAGCCCGCTAAATAGGACCGGGTCACGTAGGCTATTTTGAATTGCCACATAAAGATTCAACTGGTTTTTTCGACGTCTGCAAACGTATTGAGTCGCAGAACCTAAAAAATTGATAATTGTTGCACACACACGATTCAACTTTCTGTTTTGAGAAACTCCTGCTTGCCTGAACTGCTGATATTCGCTGACTTGATGAACTGAATAAGCCAAGTTCGAACAACGTTTGGTTCGTTCTCTTGTTTTTTTGTTGTGCTGGTGTGGCAGCTTTCAATCCGAACTTCGGCGTCGTTTGTCATGGCAAAAACTTGCTGTCACAAAAAATGTTTTTTTATGATGCGTAAACAAATACCCCGCTTTTTACCGTCGATCTATAACTTCATCATTGATTGTTACTTCTTGTGTCGGATTCCGCTTCTTCTCTGTCGTTTTAGTTTGTTTTCCGGGAGTCATTGGTGGAATGATGTGGTACTTTATTGGTTTTTTGATTTTACGTTAGCTCTCCCGTTGTTTTTCTTGTGCATGGACCATTGTATGTTTAACAATTTTAACAGGAGTGCAATCGTTTCCACTGTTGATTTTGGTCACTGGCTTTCGCATTTTCATCTGATTTGGGTTTTCTGTCATTCCATGATTTTCTTGTTGTCTGGTGGTGGTTGGGTTATTCTTCAATTGCTTTTTTTGTTTTTTAGTATTTCATCATAAAGAGTTCGTCATTTAATTTTTATTCAACTGATGGTAATTTACTGATGATGTACGTGTCTTTTTGCGAGTTCACCAAACAAAATTTTTAAAAAATTGAAGCCAACTTGTTTGCTGTTGCGTTGCGATTTTGTTTTCTGGTAAACAGTCGGTTGTTGTGGTGTCAGTAGCTTTGTGGCATTTGCTGTATGTTTTGTATTGTATTTGTTCTCGTGCACATCATTCATTCCATTTGCACCACCGAGAAGAATGTTTTTACATTGGCAACGATTTGGGTTTTAAGGTTTGGTAGATTGCGTGGGTGTGGGTAGGCTTAGTTAGTTCTTAGTGATTTTGTGATTTATTTTTATTCGATTCATTATTCAGTTCAGTATTTGCCAGATCAGCGTTTTTATTGTGATATTAAAATTACATTGTTTTAGACGGTTTTTTGATCAACAGCCCATTTGCTGCCAATCAGTGTGTACCACATTTGTTTGTATTGAAAGTTTGTCTGCAAACGCACCTTATAATCAGCACAAACTCATTTTTCAATTTTTTTACAAAATGTAAACTTTACCTGATAGTTTATATTTCTATTTGTAACCACATCCACATGTTTTAGGTTTTTCTCGCTTTTATTTGTGCAAGATTTCAACTATTTTTTAATGGAACCTATTTTGAAAATCGGCTTCTGTTAAAGTCTGAATTTCTGGAAAAGCTAAGTTCATTCTTTGTTGTTCTGCTATCAGTTTGCAAAACGAACTTGTTACCTCTTCACTCTTCTCACTGATCTTGATTGGTCTTTTGCCCTGTTTTTGGCTTTTGGCAATCTTTGGTGTTTGTGTCTTCTTTTGTGGTGTATTTTTCTGAATAAATTTGAAAAAGTGGTTGTTCGTTATTGGTTCGATCATTTTGAAGAAAAAAAATCATGTGCGTCTCGCAAACGCGCTGCTCGCGTCAGCTGGCTATTTCAACAAAAAAAGCTTTAGAATCAGAAAAAAATCAAACCGATTTCAAAAAACTGTTGAGTTTAAGGTGAGGTCGGCAGTGAAATCATGGCGTCGAATATTGGAATTGACGAAATCCTTTCATATGAGGTATGCTCACTGCTGTATCGTAAGTGGCAATTAGACCTGTTTATGCAGATCAAATGCAGGTCGTCTGTGGTGCCCTGTAACCACAGTATGTTTCGTCAAGGTTGTCAGATTTTGCAAGCACTCGAAACTGGTTTGAAAGAGAAATGAGTCGGAATCTGGTTTTTGTGTGAATCAAAACTCCATTTTTGCCGACATTTTCTCCTTTCGCGGACTCGTTTTGCTGTGACAGTCAGGCTTAAAGAAAACAGCAGAGAATGCCGTGTTTCTGCCAGTTTGCACGTGTTTCTGCCAGATTGCACGTGTTTCTGCCAGTTTGCACGTGTTTCTGCCAGATTGCACGTGTTTCTGCCAGTTTGCACGTGTTTCTGCCAGTTTGCACGTGTTTCTGCCAGTTTGCACGTGTTTCTGCCAGATTGCACGTGTTTCTGCCAGTTTGCACGTGTTTCTGCCAGTTTGCACGTGTTTCTGCCAGTTTGCACGTGTTTCTGCCAGTTTGCACGTGTTTCTGTCAGTTTGCACGTGTTTCTGCCAGTTTGCACGTGTTTCTGTCAGTTTGCACGTGTTTCTGCCAGATTGCACGTGTTTCTGTCAGTTTGCACGTGTTTCTGCCAGGTTGCACGTGTTTCTGTCAGTTTGCACGTGTTTCTGCCAGTTTGCACGTGTTTCTGCCAGTTCGCACGTGTTTCTGCCAGTTTGCACGTGTTTCTGCCAGTTTGCACGTGTTTCTGCCACATTGCACGTGTTTCTGCCACATTGCACGTGTTTCTGCCAGTTTGCACGTGTTTCTGCCACATTGCACGTGTTTCTGCCAATTTGCGCGTGTTTCTGCCAGTTTGCACGTGTTTCTGTCAGTTTGCACGTGTTCAGCCGCCCGACAAGCGTGCGCGCCCGTCTGCTCCAGCCGAGAACGGCCACATTGCGAAAGTGGCTGACGTGGCGCCGGCCAGCATCGACCCCGAGGAGTTGCTGAAGGCGGTCGAGGCTGACGAGGCCGCTGAGCCGCTCGACGAGAACGCCGTGAAACGCTTGGTCGCAAACTTGGAGAAACGCGTGCTGCGCAACACCGAGATGCGCATCAAGTTCGCCGACGAGCCGACAAAGTCCGTGTGCGCTGGCGTTGGTTTTTGTTTTCAATTTAAAAGTTTCGATTTTGAAGCAGCTACTAGAGTTTTATTGAGTTTGCGGAACGTATGGACAGTTAGTAACCTTTTTCGAGTTTTCATAAAACAATCACTGAAAATGCACGTTTGTCAGGTTCATGGAGTCGGAGGTCGAGTTGCACGTGTGCATCCAGGAGCTGCACGCGTTGGCGACCATGCCTGATTTGTACCCGTTGTTGACGGAGGGCAACGCGCTGCAGAATCTGCTGCAGATGCTGGCGCACGACAACACGGACATTGCCGTTGCTGTCGTTGATCTCTTGCAGGCAAGCACACGGGCGCCGCGATTCGATTCCACTGATGAATCACACAACGCTGTTCAACTTTTTGAACTTTAGTTCCTTTTCGATGACTTTTTAGAACACAATGATTGTTTGACTTTGACTGTGCTTTCGCAGGAACTAACGGACGTGGACACGGTCGAAGAAAGCGAACAGGGTGCGTCGGTGCTGGTTGACGCGTTGGTGGATGGGCGCGCTGTGCCGCTGTTGGTCACTTGTGTTGAGCGACTGAACGAACAGAACAAGGACGAGGCTGATGGTTCGTGGCTGGATCACTCGTGGCCGCTGTTGTTGCGTTTCGTTCACGATGGCAACTCGAATTGCAAATGGCAAATGGTTCAGCTGTGTGATTTGGTACCGAACTGCGTCTCATGTCGGGGTGATTGGAGACAGCCTGACGTACCGCAGATCAATACGCTCACCACGGGCGTCTTTGTGAGTTTTTATTATGCAAAAGCGACCAAACGAAGCAATCGCAATGTTGCAGGTGTGCACAACGCTCTCTCAGTGATTGAGAACTTGCTGGAGCTGCGTCCGGAGCTGGCAGACAAGGCGCACGAGTACGGACTGCTGCTGTGGCTGCTGCGACGTGTCCGCCAGAAGGGTGCGTTCGACGCGAACAGGCTGTACGCCAGTGAGCTGCTCGGTGTGCTCCTGCAGCAGTCGGACGAAGCGAAACGCGTACTCGGCACCAAGGACGGCATTGACGTGCTCTTGCAGGTCGGCTCGGCTGGGTCAGGCACAGCATGATGCCTCATTCGCTGGCATCGTTTTACAAGTGCACAATCAGCCTTATTCACCGACCTATTTTTTTGCAAATGTACACCGATTGAAGCATCAGTGAACGACTCAGGCAGTTTCGTTGTGTCATTTTTATCGTTGATTCTATTTTGAGTCGTTGGCCACGTTCAAACGCCGTGACCCCGAGTCTGCAGACGAACGCGAGTTCATGGAGAATCTGTTCGACTGCGTCTGTGCGTCGCTGATGCACACGCCGAATCGACAGCGATTCCTGGACGGCGAGGGACTGCAGCTGATGAATCTGATGCTCCGCGAACGCAAGGACTCGCGCAACAGTGCTCTGAAAGTGCGTTCACCCAAACGCAATGCTTGCTGCCTTTCGCGAATCAAACACCTGCCTGCTCTCATCCGTTACACCATGCGGATCACTGTTACTGCAGTCGCAGTCTGTCGACCGTGCACACACGCGCGCTGCTGTGCTGTGCTGTCGCCTGTGTGCCTGTGTGTTTGTTTGTGACTGTGCAACAGCACTGTGTTACATCCGAATCCAACTGCAAATGAACACGGCAGGTTCTTTCCTACGCGACGTCGGGCGTCGAGGGCAAGCACAACTGCGAGAAGCTCGTCGAGATCCTCGGTCTGCGTACGTTGTTTCCGTTGTTCATGCGGACGCCGGCGCGTGCGAAACGCAAAGGTGGCCACACGGCGAAGGAGCACGAGGAGCACGTGTGCTCGGTGGTGGCGTCGCTGCTGCGCAACTGCTCGCAACACAGCCGACAGCGCATACTCAGCAAGTTCACCGAGCAGGTCAGTCCGCTGCTGCAACGTGCGCACGAAGCCGCCTGTGAACGCAAGGGCAAGCTCTCTCCAATCAGCGTTGTTTTGTGACTTGTGATGGGCGCCACACTGGTGACACCATGCGTTGTCTGCGGCCACCACGAAAGCAGAGAAGCCTGCCCTCCCCCAACAGAACTCGATTGTTTTGTGCCGCCTTCGTAGGAGTACGCCAAGATCGACCGTCTAGTGGAGCTGCACATGCGCTACCACGGTCGTCTGCTGCGATTCGTGCCGCGCGCACCGCCGGACGAGCAGCTCAGCGAGGACGAGCGCTACGTGCAGCGGCTGGACGCAGGCTTGTTCACGTTGCAGTTGGTCGACTTGATACTCGCTGACGCCTGTGTCAACTGCGTGCACGCCACTGCAGTCGTCGCGCACACGCGCAAACTGCTGCAGATGAAAGGAGGCGCCATGCAGCAGCTCCGTGATGTGCTCAGTGAGTACGTGCAGAATCTGGGCGACGATGCGCAAGCGGAGCGAAAACGGGTCACTGCATTGATTGACGCTCTTTGACACGATGATAAAGCCGGATTCGTCATTCCGTTTTACGTTTCTTTGGTTATATTTTGTGATGTTCGCTTGGCCTTTTGTTCACACATCCTCGTTTTTTTATAATTTAAAACTGGTTATAAATAAAATATGAAAAAGTCAAAGAATCACAATGTCGCCGATGCTGTGTGTCGTGAATAGACGAACAAACCGGTCGTGCAGTCGAACATTTTTAAATTGAGCACGATGATTGGTCGTATGCGCATAGTGCATCCTTCCTATCAGCGTGCTACAGGGTATTGATATGCTAGAGGGCAAGGCATATTCGACTGCAGCAACCGGTTTATCGGTTGTTGTACGACCACCACCAGCCGTAATGGTTGTTCGTGTGTACGTGGCGTGTTTGCTCGTGTTTTTGTGTCGCCGGACTGGCACCAAGCGCGATCACGGAGACCGTCAGCACAGACAGCACGAGCGCGCACAGCAGAAAGGCAAACGTGAACGTGGACACGCACATTCGCTCGTCATCCGATCGAGACTCGTGGCCAATCAGCCATTCGGAGCGAGTCGACTGGTCGAACGCAGAATGCTGTCGTTGCACGTCCAGGCTGCGTGCGGTCAGTTCAGCACGCACATCCACGGTTGCTTGTGCGTTTGAGTTGGGCGTGTCCAGGGCGTAGTTGACGGATCGTTGTATGCGACGACCGCGCTCGTCCAGCAGTGGCGAGCACGTCGGCTTCGCGCACGACTCGCCCGGCTCTCTGGCATGTGCAAAAAGTGTGCGTTTCCCAATTGTGCTGTTCTGATTTCGTCCGTACCTGGTGTCAGGCAAGTGGGCTATTTTCAAACCAGCAAGCTAGGTGCACTGCCAAAAAGTTGTTTTCAACATTTTTGACTCTACGCATTGGTATTTTTGCTTCAATGACAAGATTTTCTGCGCATTGGTATTTTTGCTTCAATGACAAGATTTTCTGACTTCCAGATAGCTATGTCAGAAGAGCGGATGGCTTTCATAAAATTTCGAATTGAACGAACTCACTTGACGAGTATGCTGATTTGACACTGAAAAAATATCGCAGCGCGATCGGCGTATTTGAAGACGTGCGACTCTTGACCGGCCATCAGATCGGCCACGTAGTCGATGTGGTTCAGCAGGTACGGATCCAAGGCGCATCCGTTTGGATCGATCAAATCGAGTCGGTCGCCGTCGCCGTCGTCCACAAAGCAATGGTGCACACGCATGCAGAACGTGTCCTGCGTGTCTGAGTCGCACGTCCACTTGTGGTACACCTGACAAAGCACGTTCATCAAGCTGTAACACTGTTGGTTTGTTCGTTGAGATAAAATTCCCAGTTTGCAGTTCCGCATTTCAAATTTTAGCTTGGGTAGTCAAGTCAGTCACTAAATGATAGGATTCTCCATTCAAGTTGGATTTGTTTGCTATCAAAACCGAGCTCTTGTTTCTTGTCGCCTGTCTGTACCGGCTGTCCAATGACCACGAATCGCAGTTGTTCGCCTGACGGCCCATTCAGGATGTCATAACGACAGATCGGCATCGGCACCACTTGTGTGTGCAAATCCGTTGTGATCATGCTGAAGTAAGCAATTTCCAGTTGAACGTTATGTGAAAATAGAAAATACCTGCAAACATGCTTACCTGACTTCGATGTCTTGTTCCACCGTTTTCTTAGCTTCCATATAGAAGCACTGCACTGTGTAGGCACGGTCGATCTTGGTCAGTAGGCCATCCGGGTGAAATGAAATGATGATGGTCACCGATACGAATATTCCTTGTGGATTACTAGAAAAAAGAACATCTAAAATTTAAAAAAAAGGCAGGAAAGGATAAAAAAGATGTAAAGGGTACCCATATATTGGTTATGTGAAGTTGAAATCAACTCAGTTCAGTTAGTTAATATGGTATCAGATTCAAATTAATACGTATGTGCAGTTTCACGCATTCTTGCTTACACACTGCGTCGTCTTGCCACTGAGCAGTCAGTGAAGCTCAGCTCAATCGAAGCAGCCGCGAGCTCTCCGTCGCCATCCGTACGGCACTCTGGATGCGCATAGCTGCCCTTCACGTAAACGTGACCCTCAAATCGGTTCCTATTCAATGGTACAATTTTACGGTACGGTACAGTAGCAATTTGGCTACTTAAGTCAGCTTCACTGTCTTGATTTCAGCGACCAACTTAGTGACCAAACGCGTCAATAACACGTGTAGTCATGGTCAATCTAGACGCCTCCTTGCTCAGTGGAGACAGAACACACCTGGTATTAAAGCTGGCCGTGATGCTGCGCGGTCCACAGTCCAACTCCGGGTGCCCTTCGACGCCGTTGTCAATGGGCACTGCCAACAGTGGCTGCATGCCTGAGCACACCAGCAGCAACAACTGACGCACTGCTGTGGCACTTGCTCGCGCAATCATTGTGGCACCCGCGAAAGCAATGATTGAAAGTGCGCTGGTCAATTATGAACAGTGGTGATGATTGTCATGCACGTCTGCTGACCCATAATAATGATGTGCAAGTGTCGGATGAATATATCATCAAGGTGTGATTGCACTGTTACAACAAATCGACCATAATTAGGTGAATCAAATGAAACTATTGAATTCGCGCGTTTGAACAGTGGAACGCAATTGAAAAACTGCGCAAATAAGATCAAATACTAATATCGGCTGTCACGGTGATTGATTGAATGTGCAAACAAAAGGAGGACCACGAGACGGGCGATGCTGTCAACAGTTATCGACATGTGTTCTTACACTTTCTTGTGTGTTTTTAAAATGGTTTTTAATTTCAATACAGGTCACCATATTATGCAGTGCACAACAACAACATGGTCCATATCATTGGAACGCTACAGTGTCATAAGTGGTTGTGTTTCGTGCGTGCACGTGTGTTCGCTTAATACGTGCGATTTATGGCGTTCATCGTTTTATAACGCCGATCAACTGAGATCCTAGTGAAATTATTCACGTATAGTTGTTACAACAGCAACTGATTCTTTTGGACGACACCTTTGGCTCAATCGAATCGACACCCGCCGGTCATACATACTATTTTTTTTCGACTGTCGGCTGCCAGGTAACCTAAATCGTGTGCGTCCGTGTGAAAAGTTTGGCCGGTGTGTCTGTTTTTTTTTGCACTCCACTCATCATACATTGTCATTAATCTGTTAGCCCGAAGGCGCAAATATAAATTATGATTGTCATGTTTTGATAGCGTTTGATTTCCGTAACAAACCGGGTGTATGTATCTATCTAGGTGACACGATAAATATTGCAGATAAACTAAGTGCACAAATTGTTGTTATTGTTGTTTTTCAGATATACGCGTTAAAATTGAGACGGAAGCAACGCAAAAGTTGAATAAACTGTGCAAAATTATAACAATGCCAAAAATCCAATGAAACCAGTTTTTCATGTGATTGAAGGTTTTCAAAACTTCACATGTAGCGGTTGAGAATGTTCTCGAAGTGTTCCTGTTGACCTGACTTCAGTTTCGGGTTGCCGTTGGAGACAATATATGCCTGAAGTTTTTTTTTAGATCGCATTCGATAAATTCTTCTCTCATACCAACACTAAAGGTCCGATTCGTAACTCGCCCGGCCCCTTGACCCTTGTGCCCACCTCACAATCCTCCAGTGTCGCTTCACCATTGTCGACCGACGCTCCAAATCCTGACGAGTAACTGATGTAACGTTTCTGGAAATTTTGTTGGATTTGAGAATACAGACTGTACAAGTGTGATGAACACAACAAACAAACAACACGCACTTTCAACAGTCGCGTCAACACGTTGTCGTTGTGAATTTTCTCAGCAATTCTCAAGCCTCGTGCGAGCGAATCCATTGCTCCTGAAAATATTTTTTGTATGATTTGTGGTCAGTGGTGTTCATCTGCGTCCACTTCATTGAAAACCGTTTTCAAGTTTGAAAACTTTTTTTCTAAACATTTTTGCTAAACGCTCCATTTTCTGTGGCTACTGGTGGCAACTGGCAACCGTAGAAGATGCAGCGTTTAAAGTTTTAATTTGGAGAAAAGCTTGGAACCGGTTTTCAGCGAAGTTGTAATCGCGAACCGATGTGTCCAATGAACATGTCGCGGACGTCGGTTGACTCACGGCGCACCTTGCAGTCGAAGTTTAGTCCGCCCGGACTCAAGCCACCTTGTTCAATGATCACCTGCAAATTCGTTCATGATCAACTACTCCACATTATTGTAGAATCAGTTGTTTGACCAATCTGACCTTCATCAGCCAGGTGCACTGTTTCACGTCCATCGGGAACTGGTCGGTGTCCCATCCAAGGTCGGCTGAGCCAGCGTTTGCGTCGATGCTGCCCAGCATGCCCATGGCACTGGCCATGCACACGTCATGCAGGTAGTCGTGGCCAGCGAGCATCGTGTGGTTGGGCTCGATGTTCAACTAAAATATAAAAAAACGTTTTTTCGGCTGAAATTGAATCCGATAAGTAGCCTGCTTTTCTCAGTGACACCGGACAGCAAGCTTTGTGGACATTGCAGACAGCCAACCTTGAACTCCTTGTCGAGTGCGTACGATTTCAAGAATCCAATGACGGTCATCGCATCGAAGTCGTACTGATGTTTGGTCGGCTCCTTCGGTTTTGGCTCGAGGCAGAACTGCCCTGCGAAGGCGATCTTTTTCTTGTACGCCACGGCCATTCGCAGCAACGTGGCCATGTGCCGCAGCTCTGCCGCGAGGTCCGTGTTCAACAGCGAATGGTAGCCCTCGCGGCCGCCCCAGAAGATGAAGTTTTCAGCGCCAAGTTTCTTGGCCATCTCGAGGCATTTCTTGATCTGCGCGCCCGCAAACGCGAGCACGTGAACGTCCGGATTCGTGCCGGCGCCGTTCATGTAGCTGAAACATTATGCTGATGAATAATTCGTAAGGTTCGCCGTTTGTGGTTTCGCCAGGCAGACGCATATCGCGGTGGCCCTGGCTCGTCAGTTCGCTGTTTACTTGTACGGTATGGCTGGTTAAACATGGCAGCTTTTTTCAGGGTTCAAGGAGCGCGCGAATTTTGAATGAAAGAAAAAAGACGTTCAGAAACTGATTTGTGTGCCAAATTTGACGCGTTTTTTTAAACTAATGGATTATCCGCGCTATTCTGTTCATTCTTTATCCCTTGTACACACGATTGGGAATTACGTTGGCTTTTTTGAAAAAGACAACTCCTAGTCTGCGGCTGATCCCGCCTTGATGGACTGCCTCATTTATTCGGCCATACTGTACATTGTATCTTCATGTTATAACATCGTGCACTCAATTTTTAGCACCTTTCGTAGTAACTAACGGTTGCTCAGTGTGTCACTTTCTCTACGGTTACAAAACAGAAAAAAGCTGGAAACCAACCGAGGATGTGAGAACAGGTTGCAGGTCGCCCAGAGCAGTTTGACCCCGGTCTCCTTCTGCAGTTCCAGTGCGAGATCCGTGAGCAGCTCCAAGTTCTTGTTCGTCTCCTCCAACGTGTTACCTTCCGGGGCAATGTCCCTAAATCTCATTCGCAATCTACATTCTGAATTTCGCTGAACACTGAACATCAAACATTTACGATTGATGTTTTCATCAACGTAGAATAGTGCTAATCAAGTTTGAACTTGCTGCATTTTGACCTGTCATGGAACGTGTAATAGTCGTTGCCAAGTCGCCGAAAAAACTCGAACGCCACTCTGAGTCTGCGTTGTGCGTTCTGCAGCGAGTCGCTGCCGTCGTCCCACGGCCGCTGGATGGTCGCTGCGCCGAATGGGTCCAGTCCAACACCGCGGAATGTGTGCCAGTAGACCACACTGAAACGTAGCCATTCACGCATTGGCCGACCAAGAATCTCCTGCGTTGCAAAGCTTTTTTAAAGCCCATTGTCACTAGCATTCATTGAAGAAAAATAAATTAGCAAACCATAGAGGGAAAACTGCTGGCGTTAAAACAAACAAAAACTCAAGTTTTGCAACGCACCTCATTTGCATTGTAATACTTGAAGCACAACGTGTCGGTTACACCAGCGTTTGGATCGAACACAATCTTTTTGGGCACGTTTGCATCTACACAAAGAATGGAGAATGAGAAAAAAATACAGTTTGTTGAAATGCGCTGAGGAAACAAACCGTCAAAATATTTGCCCGGTGAGGCATCGTAAAAAATGGTTGACATGATGACTGTTGCAGAAAACGCAAATTAAATACTGCCAAAGGACAGGGAAAATCGCTTGAATAAAAAGAGATAAATAATAATGGGATTCGGATTTTTCGGTGTATATTTATTTACTTGGTTTATAGTCAGCCAGCTCGTATTATACAGCTAAAAACTGTCCTGTTTTTGTGCAAATGTGGCCTATCATTTACTGGTTTTGCATAATATAATCTGGGCAACTTATCGCAAAAATAAATATTTCTGGCGGACACACAGCACATAAACAGAAGGCAAGGCCAAACACATTGAAAGAATACCAGGCGGTTTGTCAAGTGGTAGTACATGAACAAGTCAGATTAAAAATGAACAAGCAATTCGCCTGAAAAACTAATACCCTGTGTGCTTCTGATAAAATCAGCAACTTTCAACAATTTCACTTTCAAGGTTGTTTGGCATTTCTGTTTTTTGCCCGACTGTTTCTGTTGCTCTACTGTGTTCTGAGTCGCTCCCAGTTTTTGACCAATTTACAGGTTCATCCAAAACTTTCATCCTTCACCAAACATCAAATCCAGCCAACACTATTCATGTTGTTTTCAAAGTTATTCCAATGACAAAAATATTGATGTGATAGTGACACACAATGTGTTTGAGCAAAGCGGTGTGTTGTATCATGATATTTGATACAGTTGAGCAAAGCATTCTGGAGACTGCGTGCGTGTTCAAAAAACCTAACATGCAGAATTTACGCATTTTTAGAACAGATAATTGAAAGCAACCGCACTGGAAAGTCAAAATGGAATGAGACGTTCAAACGGGGTGCAGCGGAATGCGAAAGCCAAAAATCAACTCGGTCAATCACTGAGGTGTAGGCAGGGCATATGGTCAGTTACTTTGGCAGTAATAAGTATCATTATTTTGCACTCAAAGCTGTCAACAAAGCAACGAACACGCATAGGCGCTCACTGATAACAGGAACAATAGGACGACAATGGCAAACGAAAGCGTCAGTCCAGTGAAACTGCCGAAACCAGCCCAATCGGTCAACGTTGGTTGGCCAGCAGTGTTCTCAGCGTTTGTGAGCACTGATAATAAATCGGCGTTGGCATTGGAATGTTTGTCGTCAGTTGTTGTTGACGTGGCAGTGCTTGTGTTCTCTGCTGTTGATTCGGTTGACTTTGAATCAGACAACGTTTGTTGGTTGAATGTTGTACCGAGCGATGTTGTGTTCATGGTTTGCTCGTCTGAATCATGCACTGTTGTTGTGCTCGACTCATTGACACTCTGCTGCAGGTCGGTGATCAAGGCGCTGTCATTGACAATGATGATGCCAAAGTCAACGTCAACGTCAGTTTTAGTCTCGCCAACTGTCGTGCTTTCTGTCGTCGACGGCGTCTCCTGACCGGGCATCGGTATCTCGCCATACTCGATGGTGGTGCCGTTTTCATTGACCATCGGTGGCTGTTCGCTTTTTGTGGGATTCAAACGCAGCAACCGTTCATGAAACGCTCGCATCGCAAACAACGGACAGTGACGCCCGGTGGTGATGAGCTCGTGCACCGCTGGCGCGTCGTTGCAGTAGTCGTCGTCACGGCACATCACGTACGTCGTGCGCGTGTCCGTGTACACCTGAACGAAACGCGCTGCTTACGTTGTTGCTTGTGGTCATTCACTGAGCGAACGGCGCTACGAAAACGGTTGCTATAACGCGTGTTACACGCGAACACAACTTTGTTAGCCGTTTTCGTAACTGTTGACGCACATCGAAAATGTGTCTTTATTGAATGTGTTTTTGTTGCTGAAACTGCTTTTTTTCAAACGAGCATCTTAAAAGCATTTCGCGTGCGATTGTACAAACCTGCCGATCGTATCCTTGGCTACTGTACCAGCAGTCAATGATTGGTGATGACCACGTCTCAACCGCCCAGTAGCGACACGCAGGCAGCATGTCCGTTGGCACCGTAACTGAAGAGAATCCACAGGTTCCATCCAGACAGGTTTTGCCCTGCAAAAGCAATCGTTTATGTATTTTTGCAGCAACGCATAGCAGCAGTAACGCACTGGCTGTGTGCAAGATGCTGCTAATCAGTTATTCGAATCATGGATAACGTCATTCTGTGCAGCATGTATACCTGATTGCATTTGCATCTCAATTGGCGTTGTGTCCGTTGGTCAGTTGGTGCCATAAGCCAGGGGCAGTCGAGAAGAGTGAATGCAAACGCAGGCTTGCACAAGTTCTCCACGCACGTGTGGTCCATACTGTACAGCTGACCATTCAACACTGCGTACTCGCTTGAAGGCTCCACGTCTGTTCGTTGATGCAAAGTTTAGTGTAGCGTCACACAAAACACATTACAACCAATAACTGACGGTGGATCACCTTCCATTGAATTCACAGTTCCATGTTGTTCAAGCTGCTCACTTACAGACGCGTTTTCAGTATTATTATCAATATTTTGGGTTCTGCGACTGAATGCGTTTGCAGACATAAAAAAGAAACCAGTTTCAATCTTCAAGTGGCAATTTAAAATAACCCAAATGACCCGGCTCTATTCAGGGGACTCGGATCACTTCACCAAATTTGAGTTGCGCGTCATGCATCAAACTGTTTACCTAGCTATGCGATGCGCTCATTGAGTCAAAGCTACAACCTTGCTTTGCGCAGTACATGCGTGCGCCCATTTTGTGCTCGTACGTGTAGACGCAGCCGTGGCGATTGTCGCAGACGCCAGTGGCAGGCGACGGCAGCACCGGATTGTTGAACGCGTCGCACGGCTGCGCACGATGCTGCATGTTGCACCAGCAGAATGGCCCACTGGCAGCATTGTTTGTGTGCACCATCACCAACAGCAACACAACGATCACCGCGCTCAAACGTGCACTGCGACCGATTGACCAGAGGCAACAATTTACCATTTTCACTGCAAAACGTAAACAAGCCGTGGTTCAAGCTGGAACTGAAAAAAACAATTTTGATACTTTTTGACCATCAGACGTGGTCGAAAGTGAGCAGAAACGGAATTACCGGAATGAGTGATGTTTTCTGCAAACAGTGCCAGCCTACATGCATCAAGGATGCCTCTTGCTGCATCACTCTCCTGTTTGGTTGTTTGTTGCAGCAGTTTGTCCGCCGAATGAATAGTCTGATTTGCACTTCTGTCCATGACTTGACCAGACGTTTGCTTATTCAAAGTTTTTGATTGAAGCTACTCGTGAAATTCTAGCTATTTTTACGCGAAAAACTCAAATTGACTTACACTTATTCTCACCAACTTGCATATTGTGCGCGCTTGATTTCATGTCAAAAAAGTTAACGAAAGAGGCAAACTTAACCAAAACACCGAGCGATACGCAGGCGTACAAATTCGACTTGTGGCAGCAGCAAGTCGTTTGGACCAAGAGAGAGACAGCGATAGCATGCCATTTTGCACGCATCGACGGTCGGTCGATTGATTAGACATTCATGGCTTCTTATGTGCTTGTTGTTGCTTGCTTGCTGTGCTATTTCGCCGTTTTCACTCGTAACATATGTTTTGCTGCTCTTTTCGATGATTGTGTTTTGTTGGTGGTGCAAAACGATCAAGCCGGCTATACGCAATGTATGATTTTATTCAAACACAATTGCAGTACACGACGAAACTCATATAGTCATCGTATAATCGGGAGCGCACTATACATTCATACTGTAACACTGTGCAATGAAAATGAACTGAGACACAATACCGCCAAACGGAGCAAAATGCACAATAGAAGATGCACGTTTAGTTTGACATCTCCCGGTAGGTGCACACACACATTATATCAACGGTTTACACGGACGTCGCAATAAAACATAGTCTTGAACATGAAACAAATGGCAATACGTCTCCTCGTTTGAACACGAATCATCGAACAAAGGGCTAGTCTCATCTCATTCGCATATTCTGTACGTGTGTGTGTGTGACTCGCAAACATTCAAAAGCATTTGAAAAAACTGAATATGATTTTCAGCTGCAAACGCAGCTACAGAAAAAAAAATTTCAAGACTAGTTACTTTGTGTCAGTAACAAAAACAAACAACAAATAAATTTTGGCTCATGAAAACAAAAATATACCGTAATATAGAATCAAAGATATGGAATTTCATAATTTGAGTCATTTCATACACGTTGCACAAATTTTGTTTGCCCAAAATTTTACAAAACTTCAACAAAGTTCAGTGAACTTGAAATGTGTTTAGTAAATGAATAACAAATAGCGGGAAAGGCAACGTATTGTTTGCAAAAAGTACTAAGAGAAATGCTCGTTTGAATCTGATAAAGAAGGTTTCAAAGTTGGAATGCGCGCACAGATAGAACGAAGTAATAAGTTGTTTTCAGGAACTTGTTTTCTGTAAATTTGAGATTTCTTCTGTGATTACACAATTTCAAAGTCAGGAATGCACTCAAAGCACCGATCAGGCGAGCAGAATATAATGCTGTTCAACACGGTAGAACAAAAAAAGCACAAAAACAAACACAACACAAATTCACAAAATACACGAGAACACTGATTTTTTTTGGCTGCGTACTATTATTAGAACCGAGCAAAGGCCGAAGTAAAATACATGTACTCCATGAAAACAACTTGCAAACAATTAGGAGACTGTACACAGGAAACGGAATGCGTTAACTTGCAGAATGATTTGAGAAAAAAACATGTTGGCCGTGTTTGAATACTAAACGAAACGCCAACTGAAACAAATCCACAAAAGGCTGTTTGGTTTGACACATACTTAACAAAACCGAAATCGATATGAAAACTGCGGATCGCTTAACGGATATGAAATTGTCTTAATATTGCATTTTTGGATGACAACAAAAACAAAATTTACGACAGAACCTTGTCCACAACTGGTTTATACACGCAGAGACGCCGTCCGGAAAAAGCGAAAGATGCAGAACCCGAATTACGAAACAACAGAACAGCATGTACCAATGAGAACAGCGTTTGAAAAAAAACACGGATATAATATGGTGATTTTGAGATGGTCACATAAAAACAAAACGATGACGTGTATACAGCGGATAAAGCCACAGACCAAAGCACTGATACTGTGAAACAAACACAAATGTTCAGCATAAACGTACAGTCAGCAGCTCACGGGTAACACGCAATTTGGCGTTTTTTGTTTTCGCAATATTTAGAATAGTATAAAAAAGAAACTTGGTGACTAAACATAGTCAAATAAGCTGACACTATGCTAATCGTGAAACTAGAAACACACTCATTCAAAGATGCGATTTTGGCGCTAAAAAGGCCCTTTGTTTGTTTTTCATGTAAAATAATTATGCCGAACAAAAAGATGCAATTAAGGATGTACCAAAAGAAAAGCAGCAATCTGTGTACTTGTCATGTTTGGATAGAGTCCACAAGTGTTAAAATATCAGACTAGATTAGAAGCATTGTCACTGTAAGAGAAAAGAAACACACCACACAAAACAGCAAAATCAGTCAAAACACGAGCAACCCTTTTAATAAAAACTTGTCGAAAATCATAAATTTCAATATAAAATCAATTGATTTTTAAAAAAGCAGCTCCCCGTTAAAGCAACATCGGCAAATTTAAGCACATGTCAACTAACAAAAGATCATGCATCGCAAAAGCAAAACATCATGACTACAAACTTGTGCTTGAATTAATAGCTGATAATGAGACACAAAGAAAAAATACGCGTAATAAGATAAGATAACAAAAAGATGCAAAACGAAATTGTCAAGTAACCAACAAAACAGTTCAGCAAACTGTACAAGAGAACGCAAATGGGTGTCAGTCAGATTTGTTTTAAAAACTTGGTTACACCATGAGCGCATGTTGTGCATGGCCAGAGGTGCGATTGTCGGCCGTTTGTCTGTGGTCCTCAGTCGATTGTGGACTGTGGTCGTCGTGCGTGTGCGCCATCGACGGACTGCTGCTTGTCTCGGACAACACTGAGTTTGTGCTCGCCTTCGGTGAAGCGCCCGACTCGGAGGTGAGCGTGCCGTGGCTGCTGCTGCCGCCGTAGTCGCATGCGCTCGACGCAGCCTGCCGGGTGTTCGCAATCACGGTCGCCACAGTGTTCGACACGTTCACACTGGCGCTGTCCGCCAGGCTGCTGCTGTTCGCCGGTCGCAACAGCAAATTCCTGCCCAGAAGGTCCGCCTGCTGCTGACGTGCGGCCGAGAGCGCCTGCAGTTGAGCCAACATCAGCAGGTACTGCGGTGGGATGGAGCCGAGCGGATTAGACGCAGTGGCCGCGGCGGCTGCAGCAACAGCGGCCGCAATCGCTGGCGGAATCGCCAAATTCGTTGTCGACGATGTCGTTGGCACTGGTGCGAGTGTCTGGCTGTTGATGTTGCTTGTTGCCGAACCCGTCCGTAGCAGCAAAGCGGCGTCATTCAGGGATGTCTGAAAATCAAAGAACTACAAAATACAATGGAGGAGAGATATCATTCACGAGAGAATGCGGAGGAAATTTGACTGCACCACAACACAAATTGCACGTAACCTAAGCAAACCTGTGCATTGCCATTGTGTGCTCCTTGCCACAAGTTGGCGAGCACCTCCTTTTCAAGCGACTGACTAGCAGGCGACAGTTTGCACTGGTCGACCAACGTGTTCTGTGATTGTGCCGATTGGGTATCAAATGCAAGTGGCGTTTGTGTCTGGCTGACTGCCGGTGACGCGCTGCCGCAGTCGTTGTCGCCACCGAATTCACACTTGGCCTGGCGTCTAGCGCTGATTGGACAACCGCTAGCGCTGCAAGTGAAAGTGTCCAGTTGGATTCAAGAGCATTTTTTTCTGCCGAACGGAGCTTTCTGTAATTTTTAATGCTATAAAAACAGACCTGCGATGTGTGAGATATTTGCCGCTGCTGTGGCCGCTGCCGTCGCATCCGATTACGGGACATTTCAACAATTCCGATTCGTCCTTTGGCCGCCTCGGTCGCCCCATGCTCCTCGGGCACCCTGACAGACTTCGATGCGACGCATAGGTGCCGTTCGCGTGACCCGAACCATCGCAGCCCGGAGTTGGACATCTGAGAGAACACGTTCGTGTAACGATGTAAATGTCATCCGCGAAATTCATCAACGTTGCACAAAAACCAAAAAATATGTATTGTATGTACTTGATATGGTCACCAGGCGGTGTCATTCCGGCACGCGAAAACTCAGATGGCGTCCAGTTGTTGTTGATGTTAGGCTGTGTGCTGTTGTCGAACGACTGATTATCAAGAATTGTGGTCGAACTTCGGTTCAATTCATTCAGCGCGGTTGTTCCGTCAACGGTGTTATTTGCAACGGCACCCATATTTCCAAACTGGTTCGCTGCGTTCAGCAGTGGCAGCGCAAGCGAATTGCTGGAAGAGAATCGATTGAGTATTATGTTAGTGAATTGATAGTGAAAATTGCAGTTGAATTGATTTGAATGAAAGCTGTGGGAAGTTGGTTAGACGAACCGATCTGTGAGTCCTTGTTTCATCATGTTGGCGAGATGCGCCTCGAGCAGAACACGCAACTGCGCCGACGGCAGCTGTGGAAATGGAGCGGTTGCAGCGTTTTCACTGATTGAGTGATTCGGTGTTGTCTGCTGCGAAGGTGGCGATTTGCTCTTAGTTGACAGATCCAGTGCGCCATCTTGCAACGGCGGCGTTTGCGTCATCGAGCGCAGCTGCCCGTTTTTCGTTGGTGTCTTTTTCTGAAAACAACATTCTCCACAAGTATTATAATGTAGCTTATACAAAATAAAGAAATGAAGTTTATTGAAAATGTAATTTAAGGATTTTTATTTCAGAATTATATAAAACGAACAACCGTACCGTAGCGCCACTGAACGAATTCGTGAATCGGTTCAAGAGGACATCGGCGGTGCCGCGCGGTGGCGTTGGCATTGTGGTGCCATCTACCAATGAGCCGGGAGCGGGCGATGTTTCATTCGTTGGTACCATTGTGGGCAGACCGTTTGTAAACACTGGTGACGGTGATGAGGCACGACCTGGGAATCAAACAATTTGCAGTATGCACAACATGATCAATGTTAACGGCTTAACAAAAGATAACTTCATCATTTGTGCTCAAAGTGAACCAACCATTGGCGTGTGTTGTTGCCGTTAGCGGAATGCCCCCGCTGACGTCAATACCCGACTTTGGTGCCGTAGCTCGCACAGGTGTGCCACCGGAGGATTGTTTGCGGACTTGTTTCATCGCAGCAGCAATGGGACACCCGCTGAGACTTCGATGTGTGGTGCGATTAGCGTTCACGTGGCCTTTGCCGCTGCAGCCGGCCGTTGGACAACGGAGCACGGTGTCCTGCTGCATGGCGACGTACTCGGGCGCTGCTTTGTCTTTGCGGGGACATCCGGACAGACTTCGATGATGCGGATACAGACCCGTTGCGTGCCCGCTGCCGTCGCAGCCGACTGTGGGACATTTGCTATCTAAAAGCGAAAGTTTCACATATTCGAAATCCAAGCCAAAAAACAGCGAAAAAAAATTTGAAGTATACGAATTTACCTTTTGTGGGGAACGTAGCGATGCGAACGTATCGTCCAGTCTGCGGATTGTAGACCATCTCATGTGGCGGCGGCATGTCACCGCCATCACTGGCAGGCGGTGTGTATTCCTGGGTGTTTGGACTTGGCGATTCGGTCATTGGCAGATCATGTGGTGGCGAATGAAGTTGACATGGTGGAGCCAGATTGTTGGCGCTGTCGTGTTCTTCGATGCCAACCAACGGTTCTTGATTGACCAGGTGATGTTGTTCGGCATGATGCAGCTGTTCGTTGGGTGCCGTTGTGTGCACCACATCCGCTGTCAATGACGGCACAACGCGGACGATTTTGCTGGCTAAAAAAGGATTACCGTAGCACACTTTGCATAAG
Organism: Theristus sp. LFF4_11; assembly: GCA_030248135.1. Taxonomy (NCBI): domain Eukaryota; kingdom Metazoa; phylum Nematoda; class Chromadorea; order Monhysterida; family Xyalidae; genus Theristus; species Theristus sp. LFF4_11. Next base: position 26,870 of record JASANC010003345.1, on the reverse strand, counting down.
CATAGATGCAAACACTACAGGTTATGTCAGAATCGCACCGTCTGCTTTGCGACGTCGTTTCACGGGCGGCGACGGCGTGGCGGCAGCCGTTGGATCGGCACTTGCGGCACGCTTCAAATCGGCCGACGGCATCAACAAGCCGAGTTCGCGCGGCGCCAGCTGCTCAGACACCGTGGTCGCTGGCGACTCGCGCGTTTCCGAGGCCGATTCGTCAGCAGTCGGTTCGCATTTCAGCAGCAAATGGTTGCTGTGCATCTGTTGGAAGACAGAACTGGCGTTCGGCTCGGTTGTGGACGGCGGCGATACGGACGGTGAGTTGGTTGCGCTGTTTTGTTGAACGACGCTCCTTTCGTTCGCTGTGTGACCGTCGGAAATCGCAACGCATGGTTTCGTTTCAGCGTCCGTCGAATCGGCTGGACTGTCGACCAAACTGCCAAGGTCGACGCTGCTCATTTCGGCTTTGCACGACTTCGCTTCTCTAATTGCCCGCACTCGTGGTTTCGCAATATAATTTGGCTGAAACAAAGAAATCAAAACTAAGCAATGCAATTACTGAGTCTCGTGTCATGTGCCAATCTGATCCTGATGTGACCAATGACGCATTTGGAATCTTACATGGGTCAACAAGTTTAGATGCCGAAAAGAATGAATATTGGCTTATTATAAAATTATATATATATACATCGTGGAAGTATTATTGCACGCAGCGATAGTGTGTGAGTCAAACGTGACTATACATGCAAGCAGTACGCAGATTTGCGGAGATGAGTAATAGGAATAGCTAGCAAGTGAGGCTTGAAAAGTGTCTTGCTGCTGAGCAGCTGTGTGCGCATGCATACATTATGTATATAACTCGGTGACGCAGTTATGAGATTGGTCCAGGAGGAGGGTAAATAAGCTAAAAAAGCTAACGTGAGAGTCAACGCGGTCAAGTAGGTGCAACATTGGCCATGTGGCGTGCAGTGCATGATACAAGTTGACGCATTATGCACATTGTGAGCCATGACAAGCACGGCAAATTGCCCATTCAGATTGCTGCTTATCGAAAGTGCAAGCATACTTCGCCTGACCGGAACCAAAATGCAACAAACAGACAATGCACTAGCTCGATGTCACACACGTACACACCCTTGGATATCAGGTCTGCTTCATTTCACAAACATCAAAAACAAACGAATCGTCGCGAAACTGGACGCCAGCATGCGAGTGTGCCGATTTTGGGGTCGCGCATGCTTGTTGTTGTTGTGCAAGTGTTACATGCAATGTGCACTCATACACATTCATAGTAGCATTTAGCTTGTCTGTGCAAGCACTACGTGATTATTATGGACGAACATGTACATGTATGCAGATGTAAGCCTTTTTGTGATACTTCCAATTTTTATGTGTGTGCATTCGAATGAAAACGCGTTTATTTCAAAAATGCACGAATGACGGACAGCTAGTTGTATATCGCCAGAACAGATCACACCAGATGAATGTGCCGTTCAATGCGAATGAAAAGCTGGCCGCAATTTATTTGTGTTCCTACGTATTACAAACTGTTCGCGTGCTTATATAATTTCGCTGGGCCTGACAAAAAACTACATTGTTTAAGCATGGGCCATCTGTCGTCCGAAATTGTTATTTTCACTTTTGCTTTACCGCAATATCCATGCGGCCTTGAATTCGCCCATTTCTAGCTGATAGCATTCATAAGTCACGCCGGTGCTGCTCGACCGTTCACTGATTGGCATAAAGTGCAAATGATGTTTAAAAAACACAGCCGTTCTAAAAAAACCATGCTTGAGCTCCTTCGACCGTAGCACTTCAAGAGCAAATATCAAATAAAATTCCACATACACCATGAAACAAATGGGAAATCGTTATGCAGTGCGATATGGCAGCAAAGTTGTTCTCAAAGTCTGCGAGAGTGTGCGCGAACCGGGCGGCTTTTGGGAGCTTTTATTGGACAATGTTAGCTTGCGAAACGTATCGTGTTTCTGCAACGGCAACTCCGCACCTGACTGGCATGCAGTTTGCTGCTGCTAAAAGTAATAGTTTGCGGTGGTGAGCAAACAGTTGATTGCGCGCACGCAGTCTCTCTCGCACAAAACTCTATATCTGCAAGATGGAAGTATGAAAACATGGATATTGTATATGCCTTCGGACGAATCGAAATCGCATCGCTCACTCAACTTGCAGCGGTTAGTTCACGGAATATACCGTCCGCACCGATAGTGAGCCGAAAGCTTTTTACTTGCGTCAGACACAGTTTTCGCGGCCACACATCTACTTGTTGTTTTACTTGCTAACTATTAAGTGAACGGCACACGCATTCAGAGATAGTGCCGGTGAGTCTCGAGTCCGAGTGCGAAACGAACTAAAACCGAGACAACAACGGCCGATGACAGGAAATAGTGGCCAGTTAAAATATGGAAATCTAATACGCATCGGGCCTACGCGCATATGAAGTACAGTGCAGACGATGCAGAAAGAATCGAAATAAGTGCGCCAAGCATCTGGCTCCACTTGATTTGCAAACTGATACAAAGCACGTCCGAGCACCACTCACGCTGCAATCGACACGCAACTAAAAAACATAGCACCAACTCAGAGCGCGTTCATGGCCATTTGTGAATGCCGTTTCTCAAGCTGAGACGTACGCGCTGAGATAAAAGTTGAGAGCAACAGGAGAAAAGCCAATTACCAAGCATTAGACAGCAAAGCACAATGAGCTCGCATGGACGCAAAGTAGGAACGTCATTGTGTGGTAGGAAGATCACATTTGAAGCGTCAGAAAAAGGCCGAAAGCCGCGAGATAAGTGCCATTTTCTTGTGAAGGTGTATACATACATGTACTGTGTTTGTTGATTCGTTACTTACATGTATATCGCACTTGAAAGATATATGGACAGCCACACTTCACCAAGACAAACACTAGAAACAAAAAAATACGGTTGGTGATATAAAAGTGCAGCGGCTAGACATCAAACGCGTCTTCAAATGGCGATACACGCTGTTGATGCAAAGAAAGACTAAGTAAGTTGGAAGACAGGTGTTACAGAGCTGTGTGTAAGAGAAGCCCCACAGTCGTATGCGTCGGTGCGAAAAGTATTGTAATGAGACGTGTATTTCAAGAGATGGCCACTAGTCACGCAGAGAAGCAGAGCATTTCCAATGGAAACATCATGCAGCGGCGGCGGCGCGCACACAAAAGTAAACTTTGGTTGTTATATGATCGCACTTGTGCATCTGCGTCCGTACGTCGTTTTTGCTTGCACGTACACGCACATGCACACACCTACGGACTGTATGCATGATGGACAGACAGGCGGAAAAGAGTGAAACTGCTGTTATTGTATACAAAGTATGAACTACAAAGTAACTACGAAAGTATACGAACAAACTTGAGCGGACAGAGGACATCAGGGAGTCAACTTGTGCATGCTTGACTGCTGTGCTTGCGCATGTGCATGCATATACTTTGCTGCAAAGAAACAAAATCATCAAAACTATGTATTCTGTGTGTACGTGTGCAAAAAGTTCAGTCGGAATGGCACCGCCCGTATGTGGACAGCTGCTGTGCTCGCTTGCGATCGTGCACTACAGACACTTGTTGCTGATTTTAATGAAAGTTGCCTTTGTAAGCAACGTTGACTGCACAAAAGACTTGACACAACACATAGAACGCACACCGAACTGGTCGACGTGAGATATTTAATTAACGGTCAACAACAAGAGAGCGAGACCGCAAAATGGCGACAACATAAATGGCATTAGCAGCACAGGACGTTGCATGAAAACAGCAATGCGCCTTTCTGCATTGTTTCTGCGAGTGATGTTTTCAATCATTTCCGGCCCAAAGTTACACATAGAGACACGTGTAGATGTACATGTGTTATGAAGTTGAGAGAGACTTAATAAATGCTCTCCAATGGGTCCAAGCCATGCAAACGCTGCTGTCTCCACCCACCGGCCAGCTGCGTCCAAGCAACACAACTTTGTGCCACAACAACATGTTCACTGCTTCCTTGTCGCAGCAAAACTTTCTTCCACCCGGGTTCACTTTGGAAAGTTTTGCTGCTTTTTATAATCAAGACGCATTTCGATTCAAAACCATACAGCATTGCATTTGGTAAATGGAACTTCACATAACGTTTTTCTGTTGCGCAGCGCGTACATACATGTAGCAAGCGCTAATTGCTTGCATAAAGCTTCGGTCTGCGCAGCATTCAAAAATGATCGTGTTAGTATGATTTGAAAAGTAAAGTGAAATACAGTTTCCAAGGAAAAGGGGTTGCTGTTTGCATTTATTGAACAAAAAACTATGACGCCCAGAGACAAAAGTACGGATGCAAACCGCAAGTTAGTTATAAACGGCTGTGCGGGCGGGAAAAACTATAACTGTGCCGTCATAGTAGTTCGACGGGCGTTGCTTTTGGTGGAAGACAATTACGTAAATTGAAAATTCAAGCCGGACACTGAAAGTCGATGGATGCAATCCATAAACGAGCGTCACAAAAACAACAACAACATCACAAGTAAACCGCGCAGATGGCAACGCAAAAGTTGTGCCTTTTAATGGTTTTGTCGCACGTGAACTACATACATACATACATGTATACTAAATACTTACTGGAAGACCAGACCACAAGTGAAACTCAGTTAGCCTGCGTATATTATTTGATGTCTCCAGCACACACAAATATGTGCGAATGTGATTGTTGTTGCTTATACAGCTTTTTCGGATGTATCAAGCTATCGAGTGAGACCGCTAAAGTATATGGGCAATCACACATGTGCGCTTTTTGTTATTGTTAACCTAAAGCTGAAGCAACATAGAATGTGTACGTGATGAGCAGAAAGCACAAGTATGCAGAGAAGAGATATCGTTAAATCGTATTCAATGGTGGTGCATACACGAGTGCAACTTGTCAAAGTGAAAAGCTGTTCGTGGAGAAATTCTTTGACTAGATTTTTCTGCTGATATCGGTGATTCAAATTACAACAAACAACAAATAAACAACTACAGTGAAGATATGAAAACTAGGGAATGATGAAAGCATGGAGATAAGCAGTGCAGACTTTGCGTGCTGCGATGGCAGCCGGCGACGTGCGGCTGTGGCGCCTGATCGTCAATGCACTGACTTTTTCTTGCGCGTCAAAGTCACTTTCTAGAACACCACTCTTTCAGTGATCCAAAGCGATGATCTCTGTCTCAAACTGATTACAAACTATCTGCAGTACAAACGAAGATCAATTTGGTGCGCAGTTCGAAAAAAAGTAACTACACCGAAACACATCTGTTCAAACGTTTACAGCGTGCCCCTCAGCAACAAATAGTTCAGACAAAACAGTTGCAGAGTCAGCCAGCGTATGCATGTGGGTCGTTGCTTGGTTGGTTATACAAGTTTGAACAATGAAGTATTGAACTGTTTTACAACAAACAGCATCGAGATAAAGATCATGCATGCAAGTATGCAGCGAAAAAAGCTTTCACGATCAAAAGCCGGGCCACTAGGGCGCTGAGAATGTCTGAACTCTAAGACACAACAAAATATATCAACGGCCACTGAGCACAACGAACTTTTGATTGTCTAGGTGTGCGTGGCATGACGCATCGCACCAAAAACGTGGCTGTGTTCGGCTATGTGTTTTGAGAAACAGCGACCGTTGTCGCAAAGACACACTGGCTACCGGGCAGCTATCATTTCGGTGGACGTGATGGTGGCTGACTTTATGTCTGCTTGTGCGCAGCTACACTTTTGTACATACAGCATTCAGCTATAATCGTTTTCATGTGCAAACAAAGTCTCAGCCTGCGACGGCCGTTAACGAGAAAGTTTAGTGTCACCAAATGCGGCCTGTGTGCGCCGCAATGAGACAAAATGAGAATTTTTGCAAGCTTATTGGACTTCGCAGCAGCGCAGTAGCAGCACAATGTAAGACCGGCGCTCCATAATAGGCGTAGTTTGACTTTCAATCTAACTGGCAATTCCAGTCGTTTCTCGGTCTGTTTGGCTGGTAGCGGCAAGTTGCACTATTTAATGCAAACAAAAATTAAACAAAGCAAAAAAGCGCAGTTAGCTATCATCGGCCGCGGAATCTAATGTTTGTACAGTTTGCTATGTGCTTGAATGCGACAGTATGAGACACTGGTACTGGTGAAAGTTGGCACCACTCAAAATGTCAGTTGCTTTGCATCTTTGTGTTTTTTTGGGTAAAAACCAATAGGATCTTCTTGAGCAACTGTGTTGACCGACAATGGCATGCAAGCGAACAATGTGCAGCGGAACAACATTCGCCCAAAGGTAGAGTCGCTCTCACGCGCGTAACTCGCGTCAGATTTATTGGAACATTTGGCGCTTATGATGATGATGAGTAACAAAAAAGTGCGTTGTGCAAAAAACGCCAGCCGCCGTCGTAGTTTACTGTGAACAGCTTTCATAGGTTGAATCTCAGTTTCACTTGTGTTGCTGGGGGCAGAGAGAGCTGTAACAAACAACTGTTGTTCAGTGTTCACCCACAGTAACACCACGGACGGGCGTCATAGTGCACTGACAGTGTACGAACGCAAGGTCCACTTTTTTGTAGCGTCCTTTACACACGCGCAATGGTCATATTACGATATGTTATGAATAGTTGTTGTGTGCCAGAATATCTAGCTGTTGAACTACACTCCTGAACAAAGGACCCATAATCTAGCTAGCAACGACTTATGTGCGCAAGCGCACGAAATGTGTTTTCTTCTTCATTCTTTTTGAAAAGTGGACTCTGGGCGAAATAGTGTGTAGGTGCGGGGTGCGTGCTTCGACGGTCGTTGGAGTGAGAGTGCACAGAAAACGATAAGAATGAAAAAAACTCCGTCCACGCTCATATCCAGTGGACCATCAACACTGACTTTATGTGTGGAACACGTGTTGCGTGTTGTGCGTTAGAGTTGTAGTTAAATCTACACGCAGACACAAAGTACAGGAAGTGCGTCCTGAGAGACCAGCGAATGAGAAAAGAAAGGCAAAGCAAAAAACGCATCTGATTTGAATTTATATGCTTTATTGCAGAAAGCCTATGACTGCCGAAGCTGAGTGAGACAACATTGAGATTGTATGTTCCTTTGAACTTTTAGGTTAAACACAATAGCAAACGTTTCAGTAAACAATTTAACTTACATGATTAAAATATAACGTGACGATACAATCTAACGAAACAAGGATCAAAACCAATACACACAAAGATCAGCATAAATAAAAGAACACGAGAGGCTGAAACAAAGCGGAAGAAAAACGCGACGTTTGTTTAAGACATAGATGTCCACCTTTTTACATTTCAGGCGATAATGTTTTTGCAAACTCCAACAAAAACGGAACTACGGTAAACGCACCCGTCACACACTACGCCAAAGTCGTAAAACACAACTATTATGCGCCATGTCTGACAGAATTACAGCAGAAGAACGCAAGAAAGAAATAAAGAAGAAAAAAACAACAGCGAAATGAACAGAAAAAGGCGCTAGTTATACATTTGGTTCACACAAAGGGTATCAAACTGAAACAGCTAACGCAGTTTTGGTCATCCGCATGAGCTCGTGTGTGAACGCACATGCACCGCACGTACACGTCGTAATCACGGAGTGTCCGGTGTGCTCTGACTTGAGCTGGTACTGTGCTGTTTCATGTGGCCTGTGCAGCGTGCATATTGCCAATGGCTCTTTGTTTGAGCCCGCAGCACCCTGCAATATGCATGAGCCCCCTCTCCTGCTCTCAGTGTGGTCACTGACGCCACTACTGGACTCCACCGAGGCACCGGCTGCATACAGCTTTTTTCGATGGTACTCTCTCACAACATTCTCTTTTACTCGCCAAATAGTGGGGCACACGCGGATTCGTTTTGTGTGACCATGAAGCACAAATACATGTACTTATGCATGTGCGCATAGCTTACGTTTGCAGCTATATTTTTGGGGGTTCAGCTAGTATGTGTCCAGCTAGCTGATTTTCCTTGAGTAGCCAATGGACTCGCTGTGCACACGCCTGTGTGACTCATTCACGAGCAAATAATACAGGGCTGCTGCATGCGCCACGTGTGCCGGCTGACCTCTTCGGCGTCGAGAAAAGAAATCGAAATAAGCGAATCGAGATGAGAAAAAAGCAGAGAAAGCCAGAAATGACGAATGATGCCAGAAAGCGTGCGTGATTTGTGCGTTGTCGAGGGACTGAGACTATGAGCAAGCACAGCTTCAGTCAGTAATGCTGTGTCGATGGCACAATGATTGAGTCACACAGAAACATGCCCATAAAACATAGAAAATAAGTGCGTGTGTGATAGTGAAACTGCACAGATGGGCAGATGTCCACAACTCGTCCACATACTTATAATAAGGCGTTAACGGCCAAATGCATTTAATAATACGTCAGACACAGTGCATGTCTGCGTGCATCTGAACAATGGCACTCAAATAAGTAACGACTTTGACTCTCGCCATCTAAGCAAACTTATGCAACACCTGCTCTATTCCCATCTGTGTACACTGCGCATTACGGAATTAGTGCAAACTCAATGCCATTGTGTGCGTGACCTAACGCACAAGCATACTCAAACAACCTTTCTCTTTCTCATGTTTTGCAGAGCGACCCAGCAACCTGGATGGCTACAAACTTTCTTTTGTCACAATTATCGTTGCATGTGGTCGCACTCGTGCAGTGGGAAATTTAGTTTCTGATGGAGAACTTGGTCGTCAATAAATATAGTTAGTTTGCCCAGTATGTATGTGTGTACGCTCTCCAGGTACCGTAGACCCACAAAGCTGGACATTTGGAAAACTAAAGGCAAGCGTAACTTGAACACACTCGTTATGTGCAAAGAAGACCAATAACAAATCGGAACACAACGAGAACGGCATCATTTTTAATGATACAAACGCTAACAACTACGCACGTCGGTGTTCGGCGTCGCCGAGCATGACTGATTAGGCGCGACCAAACAAGTCGTTATGCTCACCGCTATGATCAATGGCTACTAATTCCAACTTTGGCGTTTCTTTTTGAATGTTCGTACGCCAAGCACATTCGCGGAAAGGCGGCACAATGATAACTCGTAATTGTAAGCACGGTGCATGCAGTCCGTAGTTTGAATTCAAGAAAAACAGAACGCAAAAAAAAACACAAACGAATCAGCGGAACAGCGAACTCAGTTAGCCGTGTCGACAAAGTGCATCGGATTACCGATAACAACTGAAAGATGCGAGTTTTCGGACAGGTCGGCCGGCATGTGCGTGTGTGTAGATGTGCTTGCAAAAACAAACGTGTACCGTGCGCGAGCTAAATTATGATAGCCATCGCGCGGACGAGTGCACACGTTCGTGCGCCTGTAATGCTCGCGCAAAAACAATCGCGCACACTGTTCAGTGCAGACAGCCGTAAACTTTGCTTTTTTTCACGCGTGCAGACAAACGAATCGTAATTGCAAGCAATATGCCTTGATCGGTCGGCACAAACACGCGCATGCAAAAAGCCAGATCGCCATATTAACCAACAGCTAAGCAGCTACTACGGTAGCAGCGCTAGTAGCTTTGGCGAAGCGTGTAACGAATGACCGCAGAAAGCACAAATGCGGATATTGCGGACGAAGAGGGGTGGGTGAGGGCGCAGTGGTGAGGCCAGTAATTTTAGTGCAACTAGCGATACGCGCTGTTCATGATCGAGTAAAAAGCTAACAAAAAAGAGAGAAAACGAGAAGGCGAGGGAGTGCAGCACAGAGAACAATTATGCACACAGAGATATCGAAGCTGCCAAAGCAAAACAGCTGCCGGTGCAGCTTATGGTCAGCTTAAGCAGTAACATTGTGTATGCTAGTACGACTCATGTGTGTGTTTTATTTTTCAGGGCTACAACACACCGTGTGCTACTACTACTATTATTACTACGATTAATGTGCTGCATTGTACACGGCCACGAGGGCTCGTAGCATGCAAGTGTATTCCATGCTTACATGTGCTAAGTTGAGGGCACGCATAATGTTGACGCGGCAGATGTTTCCATAGATGACCACCAACCAACCCCATACAAGAATAGGAAATCAGCTTGAGTGAATGTGTGCTTCTATGCCAATGTGACTACTCTATCAGCAGTAGTGTGTACAGAGGCAAAAAGGGACGCAGCAAAACAATCACACACACACACAGTTGTACTAAGATATGCATGCGCGCGCGCGTAAACTGTCTGTTTATGTGTGGCATGCACTTGCGGGCGCCAGATGCTCGTGCACAGCGAGCGAACTCAATGCCACCACCATGTCTGCATGTATCTGTTTTGTCCCCGAATGCCCTCGCGCGCTCGACCTCTCATTCAATAATACTACTTGCAGATTACGGTCGATCCGGAGTACACACAAAAAACATCATTACTCTGAAATGTTTTATGCGCACACAGTTTGCGACCGGATAAGCTGCAGCTGCTTTCAAATGCATTTTCAACAATGTGGTGACCACACAAAGATTCACAATTAGCAATGCGCACAAATGTTTTAATGGAATACAACAACAGACGGTCGCGGTAACTAGAAACACGACTGAAAAGTGCTAATTCGTGTGCTCGCCCACAAACAACAAATCGTTCCGACGGAGTATAAAAGGAAAGACAAAGTACGCAGGAAGTGTGAAAGCGTCGTGATTTGTGGTGGTGCGAGCACGTTTTATGAGTACCAAACATGGTGCACATACCATGTTACTCGGTGCAAAAACGAATAGTTTACTTCCTGAAAAGAGTCTCTTTGATGTGCCCATTCGCTGTTCCTGATGACCGGCGCAGCTTAATGTCGTTCATTTCAAAACAAGGCACCACTTTTGTAGAATTTTAAACGTTCACGATACAAACATAGATACGCAGTGCAATACATGCAGCAACAACTTTCTTTGAATCTAAAACAACACAACTACATATTCAGAAGACCTAAAAAGCAGATAGACATCATTCACTCAAGAAACAGTGATATTGATTTGCAACCAAGGCGCACCTCTCAGTCGTGCAGTTTCCAGAAGCAACCTGCTCCATCACGACATGTCTTTGGGAAGCATGAAAGAAGAGTTCGCGCATATTTAGACAATACCACAGTATCAACGTACCATGAACAGAGTAGAATAGAACCGCTGCGAAGCCAATAACAAACATGCGACTAAATGTGCAGTGCAATATTCGTATATCATTTGCAAAACGTATGATATTGTGACTGATAGCAGTTGGATGTGTTTGCGTTGTTTGTTCTCTAGCTGACGCTGACTACTTTCTTTAAAAGACGCAAAAAGTGAAATGCACCATAGCGAGCAAATGAACTGAATCGCGACCAGCGGCAACAGCAGTGCGTATGGTCAACCTATAAATTAGCGGTTGCATAGCCAAAACGTAAAGTACACAGTCTGGGGCACACGGTGGTTGCCGCAGTGGGCGATAAGTTGCGCATGCAAAGTACTGCAACGAACGGCTTTTAGGTAAAGTCCAGAATCGTTCGTGCGTGCGTTTTATGCACCAGCAAGTATTACTCTTTCGGAAAAGTATTACCGGCCGGGACCTGTTGGTTCTTGTTGTTGCATGCACCACCATGGGTCCATATGGCCGCTGTCATTGCCATATAGTGCAAGTGTATTTCTATGGCGACCCAAGCACTCTACAAAAAACAAACTCTCTCATGCCAGACGTACTGCATAAGCAATGCTTTTGTGCGCGATAAATTACGTGCTGGCGTTCAAAAGTATGGTGCTGTCTGTATGCAATACACGTGCTTACATTGGATAAAGTACAGTTCCAAATTGATAGATGAAAGTTTGCCATGCACCAAAGAACGCACGCAGCCGTGCCCCTCGTTAACTGGTCGAGCACATACAATTACGTTTATCCCCTGCTTCATGTATGGCAAAAAATGCTGTCTCTTGTTGCACTTGGCATAATGAAAGTTTTTTGAACATCATGACATACATGTACATGTTGCGTGCGCATGTTCAATGCACATGGCTTCTATGGATACAGATACAAAAAAACTACAACAATGTGGACATTTTTTTATCAGGGAGACACTGCGAAACATGTACAAGCGTGTAAATCTATGATAAAGTTTGACAACCGGCAACGGACGACCAGCACACATGGCACATGTGCGATTCGGTTGTAATTACCGCACATCACTGCAATGTTGCCAACATTCTATTGCGTATTACATAAAATTCACACACAAAATCTGCTAGGCTTAATGTTCCACGCCTCTTTGAGACGTTCACATCGTTTAGACTGGCTGCATGTTAGCCTTTTTACCAGGCCAGTTTTCATCGTTAATTTTCAACACACTGCAGACTTCGTCATTATCTCATTCCCAAATCAGGCGTGAAACATCACCTTGTATTTTGCGCGTAAAAACAAAACTAAAGTTGAACTGAAGTTCTCAAAGTTCCGCTTATGAACAGTACTACAATTTTGGTTTTACAACAAGAAAACGCAAAAACAATCATTGTTTCTGCGCAAGTAACAGCATGATGCGCTAAAACCAAAAAAGCAAAAAAAACACAATCTCAATTTGAATTAATTTTTGAGTTGTGAGAAAAGTTCGTCAAAAAATTGGCAGTCCCAATGTGATTGCTTGAACAGACGGACAGGACAAACTGCGCGAAAGCGCCCATGGGACACGAATCAACGTGCGTGATCATTGTGGACGGGTGGGGAATGTAACGTGTACATGCACGTCAAAAAATGAAAAAACAAAGCGCGTGTGCACGACAACTGCTGCAACAATGAGAATTTCATGGACGCCAAGTGTAACTTGTGGCAAGGGCAAGTCCACCGAAGACCAGCAATCACCAGGCACCGCGAAGGTGCTACGGTGGCCATCTGTTTGTCTATGGCTTTACTACAACCACAACAACAATGTGCCTGCATAGTTTCGGCCTGAGTAGACTTGCGGCGAGCGAGTTTACTGATGCATGCGAATAATAGTATAATAAATCGCTCTCAACGTATAAAGACGTGCATGCAAACGCATGTGCATTCGCGCCATGTGCACACAAGAGGTCATAGAGATCCATGGTACGCATTGTAGAACAATGCGGATTACGGGCAATACGAAACTTTGTATCCAAGCACTCTGTGTTGTACACTACGCAGAACTGCTACGGCTATACTTCCGGGAGAACGACATTTGAATAAACCGCTACTGTGTTTTCCGTCTGTGCATATTCAAAACAACTGCACAACTGCGCCACAGAGTCGGCACAGTCAAGGCCGGTATGGAAATGCGTGTGTGACGGCTAGCCTCCCTCAGCGAGTGCGTGTGTGTATCATTCAAAACTTTGCCCTCGCCCAACAAACTCTCTTGCTACCCGTCGTAGTAAAGTGTACGGACGGAGCAATTGTTTGGTTGAATGCATCGTTGACTGTGAGAGCGATCAGCAGAGGCGTGTTGTGTATGATCACAGAAAGCAAGCAAAGGTGTCGACCTTGACTGAATCCTGTGTGTTTGCCTCCATAGATCACCAACATTTTCAACTCGCACTCTAGCAGCGGCAACAAACATAACAACAAACAACAACGCCAACAAGTGACAATCGCACGGCCGTATAAAAAAACTCGGCAAACAGTATCACTTTCGCGACAACGCATCCTCAAACTCAAATGGTGTGCATGCGCGCACAAAGTGTTGTTGTTCGTGCGTGCAGCACTTGGTGGTGTATGCACGGTCATTGTCCCTGAACAATAATTACGCCCGGCTAGGCAACTGCGCGCGCCGCGTCAACTATGAGCGATTTACGTTTGCTATTGCTGCTATACTCGTAGAATGACAACAATGGTTGTTCTGATCATCATGGGCAGATTGCAGCGAGATCGCTTACAACGCAAACGCAACAAAGTATAACTGGTCAGCACAGACAGCCGTTCACACACATAACGCCATTTCGTTACCAGCAGCCAAGGTCAGTTTTGCACACACCAGCAAACACTTTTGTCGCAAGGTGCCTGCTGCTTGCACTTGCTTTGTTGTCGCGCACGGCTGGGCCACTATGTGTCCATTCAACGTTGTGAAAACACAACTGTTTTTAATGCAGTTTTTGATTGTTTGTTGTAGTAAAACTATGTACACATCTTGTAGCCAAAAAACATAACAAACTATACCTGAACACGCACAAAAAATAATGCAGTCAGGAACGTGAAAACTGAGAACCAATTGATGTCGAATACACGGCTAATATATTGGCGTGTGTCAATCTGAAAGCACACTATAAACTAAAGCACAACGAAGAACACCTGGCGTCTATGTCACGTTGTGTCACCTGTTTTGGCTTCACTTTTACTCGCTAGAGAATGTTGTAATTGGAGAAAGTGACACTACGACCTTGGCCTCCTGTATACACAGTGCAGGACACTGGAGGAATCAATTCCACGGGGCGTCAAATTAGCAGGTGTTCATAAACATTCACGTTTGCATTATTACTTCAAGCGGATATGACAACTTAATCGAACTATGCGGTCAAGTGCGCAACCTAATACATCTTCCAATCAACAAAGAAATAATAAACACACAAGAACAATACATGTTTGTAGTTATACAAGCGACATGAGGTCGTGACCGTAATTGATCGACATAAAATTGATAAAGTGAGCAATGAGTACAGTGTTAAGATGTGCGCGAAACTTGCATAAGATCACATACATACATACATGAATACATACTGCATATTGTACAACTGGAACTGTATCATCAACAAACAATAGTTTTGAGATTGTTATCAGCAACGCCGGTTACATGTATGTGACCACGAAAGCAAGGTAAAGCAATAATAATCAGTCGCGTGCGTCAGTGAAAAAGCAAATTCAGCACGCGAATGAGCTTGAAAGACCGATGCATTCAATGAGACAAGAGAAACAAGAAGCGTCGGCAAAATGTGCGCCACACGATGCTTGCCTGAATATGGTAGCAACAACATTGTAAATATTCTTGCAGACGTGGTGGACATGCATTCACATGCACAGCAAACAAAAACATAAGCAGAAAGCGGTTGGACACAAGAGCAGCAGTGAGTTTGGGGTTCGCAATATGTGTGCAAGGAGTGTTTATGCGTAAGGCGATATGTATGAAACAGAATATAAGCGGCACGCACGTATGTGCCATATTATATATCTGTTAGTGACATGTTAGCAGAGCAGCAGGCAGCTTAATAGACACTGGCCAACTGAATATGCACGCAGACACTGTCAACAACAAGCACAACAATTCAGCAGCGACGCATGTTTGTCGTCCCGTGTCGTGCCAAATAGGCAGAGTGACCACTGGCCAACACACTGACCACTGCTGTCAACTATCAGATGTGCTTATGCGATGCTTCGTTGCTTTGCTTCCATCGCTTCATGAGCACTAAAATGGCATCAGCAAGCCACCTGCTTTCACTCGCTCGCTTGTTGTTGTTGTTGTTGTTTTGACGGTTGGGTGTCGATGGGCAAGGCGCAGGTTGCTCGCTATCTTACAGTTTGTTTGACTGTACGCGGCTGTGTCTCAATGTGTTTGCTAATTAAGAAATGTTTTGTTTTTAGATAAGTTTATGCGCTTGCACATGACACGGGTTAACATAGGACCACTGATGTTGTGCAGTAAAATGCATGGGCAGCACAAAGTGTTATGATATATCTCTATGTTTAAATTGATTACATTAAACGGATCTCACACACTTGGTGACCGTTTATGGTAGTATAGTGCAGAGCAGAAGTAACAACGAAGCCAAGCTGCTGGTGATGGAGGAACTATATGATGAATGTGACAAAGAAGCGAATAGGATCAACGATGAAAAGAGAATAATCATAAATGTGCAGAGACTTTGCGGGGGCACAGACGGACGCGGACAATGGAATCTTTATCATGACACAGTGCTACTCTCTAACATTCGCATTTGTGATGCTGCCTATGATGGACTTCTAATATAGTTTGTTGGTTTGACTAGTGCGCAGATGGTCGGAACATTAGTTAAACTGTGGGTAAACAGGCGAGACAAACTGCTGCGCGCGCCATGAATAAAATTAAAGCGGATATAAAGATATATGAAGTGTAGTTATAGTTTTGCGATCCACTCAGCTTATAGTTTAGAGATGTCAGTAGAATTGGGGATACAAGTTGTGGACAACGAAAACGGAGCAGCTGTTGACTGCATGCTCATTGAATAGCCCATCATTGCATGGTTGATATGCTTTGCTTTTGTTAAAAATACCCATGCGTTATGCTGCGTACTAGCGCCACTGGCATGGCCGCAAGATGTGTGACATAAAAATGCAAATTCACTAGTTGTGCATAGATGCTGGACAATATGGCTGTGAATAAACAATTGTGCAAAGTTGGGTACAAAAAATTACCGAACAAAAGTAATAGGGACAACGATCTACGTGTTTTACGAATTCACTAGCCTGTGTGACTCAGGCGGAATAGAACCAGAATCTAAAAGTCAACCACGCGGCAGGCAGCGTGTGGCACATTTGCAATTGTGTGTGAGTCAAGTGGGTGGGATTGTATTTCTGCCGTGTGCAGCGAAGCAGCTGGCAACACAGACAGATGCAAAATGGTGTCCACTGTTTATTCTTGTTCCATTAAATTCGATTCACCCCTTGAAATGTACAAACTTTGTTCATTTGTTGTCCTGTCATCGAGTAAAAAACGTTTTTTTCTATCCTATTTGCACCAACACACAGAACTCACTCAGCTTTCAAGTTAGTGCAGAACAGACTGACTCACGCAGCTGACACATTACTGGAAGTTTATATCGATGTCAAACAGCTCTGCACAATGCATTTATTCCGTTGATTTTTTCTTATGCTGTATTCATCAAAATACTGAATCAAATCAAAAGCCAAGGTGTCTGGTAAGCAATTGATTTGATCAAATACAACTGTTTATTCTTTACGACAATCGAAATACTAAATTAAAAAAAACCGTTCGTTCTGCAAATACATATCATTCTTAAAACTGTGCTGCGGATCAATAACAGATCGGATAAAAAAGTAAAACGTTGCTAAATTAGGTTAATCGGCCATGCGGTTGCAACAAACTTACATATTTCGGTAAATGATAAAACAGTACGTTTCATGTCTTTTTAAGAAACAAAGAACATTGTTTTCGCAAACTGATGCCAGTAAAGCGTGCATCTGCTGGCAACCAAGCGAAAATTTGTCGCATCATGCACGACACACAATTTGGTGACCTACATGTCAAAACGAAGATGCTCAGCATAAAAACAAAAGACACTTACCGAGTGCAGTTTGATAATGCACAAACTGTAACGGTGAACAGATGCGTCTATAAACCACAAATACTGAAGTGATTGTTGCACAGGAAATCACAGACGAATTTGAGCAAATGGACACTGCAAGGCTGGCCGGTGCGTTCACGGTGTTGTTGGCCACGACAGCACTCGTTATAAATTTCGTTGCCGTCCCAATCATGTTGAAACGGTTGACGCAGTTGCAAACCGAAGTACAGAGTGGCATCGGCAACTTCAAGGTAAGTATTGCTTCTTGAACTTCTGATTGTTTCTTGATCAAACTTCAGCACATTATGTCGTCTTGTTGAACAACGAGCGACTATTCTTGATTGACCAAAAGGTGTAATCCGTTGAATATTGTTTTCAATTATTAGTTTTTGAAAAAAAATTCAAACTGCAACTGAAAAACCACGATTAGATCTTAGGAGTGAAAATACTGATAAATGTGAAATGTGATGAAGTAAGATTTTAAATTTGGCCCCTCAGGTACCAATAAACCAACAAAAATAATTTTGCAAAAAAACCCAAAAAATTAAATTAAATCGAACATTGACTGCAAAAATACATTTTCTTGCAAAATGATTTTGAACCAGTTTTACTGCCAGTCAGTCATATGCAATGGAGGTGTGTTGTGGTGTTCGGTATTTGTCAAATAACAAATGTATATGTCAGTGACAAAAAAACCCTGCGGATACACTCAGTAGTCATAAAAACAAAAAAATTAGCATGGGATTGTTATAATAGCGTTTGTACGGCTGATGCAACACACGCACAATACACAGCACATACGAGCACAGCGTTCCAACACTTTTGCTCGCCACTGTATTTATATGAACTTGGTAGGTTGGTTTAAGCACAAACACTAAAAATATCTATCTAAGATCTTCTATATCTATATCTAAGTCCAGCCGAGAGCCGGATCGGATCTCGGGTCGGGCCGTCCTCATGTGCAACACATTTTGGCACGCATAAATTTCAATAAAAACCTTAAACTAAACTTGAATTACAGTAGGAAGAACCAGTGTATCGAGTTTAATGGAAATCAAACACCAACATTTGTGGCTAAATATGTTTTCTTGAAATTCTGATCTCGTATTTTCTACTTTCGCAAACTCTGTATTCTGCGAAAATATTTAAATATACTGTACCAATAGTCCAGGAGCTTCTTTCGTTGCCAAAAATAATGCGACCTTTTCTTAAAAGCAAAAAAATGAACAAGACGAAAAGCAGCGTTTTTTGAACATTGTCTATGAGCAATGTTCAAATGTCTAGCAGCCAATTGACTGGAGTTACAATTGGACTGTTACAGCAACAGCATACTGTAACAGGAGGCTTGAAGTGAGTTTGTGTTGGTGTACAACAACATCGGCTTTTCTATCTGAATTCCGTTTGATGAAAAGTTGAGCAAAAAATAAAGATGGTAAAGTCAAAAGACACTGCACCCCTATTTCTGTGTGTCGAAAACTAATGTTGAACGACAAATCTCCACTTTTCTGCTCACGCAAACTTGCTGCTATTGTGCTTTTATTCGGTGTTTCGTTTGTGTTCTGCTGGAATAGTTTGCAATTTTCTTTATTTCTGATTTAAAATTTGTCAATCACTATGCAAATTTTGTCAAAATCGAATAAAACAAACAAGGAAATTGAACGAAATCAAACAAAACACCAGACTGGGTGCTGTGCATCAGAGCAGTGGTGCAACTGTTGGAACACCGAGACAGCGGTGCAATGTCTTTTGAGGAGCACTTTATCAAAGCGTGCAAGCTGACCGTGCAGGAGACGACCGACAACGCGTGGCACAACATGATGAGCGTGCGTGCCATGGAGACACAACAGCAGCAGCCAACGCAACGCGCCACACGCGACGCCGTCAACACGCAGAGGCACGCTGCCGCGCCAATCGACTGCCCGGCCGGAAGCGCAGGCGCACCGGGTGAGCCTGGATTCGACGGTCTCGACGGCCGCCACGGCCACAATGGACGGCGCGGTGCGGACGCGGACGTGATCGACTTCGACGACGACCTCTACTGCATGCCGTGTCCCGCCGGGCCGGTCGGTGCACGAGGCGCCACCGGCCCACGAGGACATGCCGGCGCCAAGGGCACCACCGGCGACGACGGCATTCCAGGTCGGCTGAAATCAGGTTTTGTTGGACGTTTATTTTCGAAATTATAATTTTCAATCATTACGCTTTCAGGCATGAATGGGATGGAAGGAAGGACGGGCAAACTGGGATTCACGGGAGCCGTGGGGGCCAGCGGGAAACCGGGAAAACAAGGCCCCGCAGGGCGGCCGGCTGCCGGGGGCAAAGGAAGCCCTGGGCCGAAGGGAGCACGCGGACCGATTGGCAGAGCGGGCGACCAAGGACCCCGTGGAAAGGACAACACACAGGAGGGCCTGCAAGGACCGCCAGGGAAACGCGGCACACACGGCCCACACGGAATGGCAGGCTCCAATGGCGTACAGGGTGAACCGGGAACGATAGGATACGCTGGCTTCCCGGGACACTTTTGTCCGTGTCCGGCAGAGCTGGAGCGCTACGTGCAGCGGACGAAACAGTTGCAACGACAATTTTTGGAAATCCAGAAGTCAACAGATCAATCGACATTGTTCACCAACCAAATAACACGGGCGAACACAGTGGCTGTACAGAACAGAACAACAGCAGCAAGCACGACGACGACGGTGGAGGCGAGCACAGCAGTTGGCACAGTTCGTACAACAACGACAGCGACTGCGAGCACAGCAGTTGGCACAGTTCGTACAACAACGACAGCGACTGCGAGCGCAGCACAGACGAGCACCAACGGGCACCAATTGGCCGGCAACAGTGGTGGCGTTGAGACGATGGTCGTGTCGGCGAGTGTACAGCAGGCAGGCAGAACGGGCGACAACGCGCGACAACTGGGGCGTGCTGCTGGCCATGACGTGTCAGCGGACGGCGGCGTCATTCAGAACAACATCTACTGGCGTGGCCTGCCAAATGTCATTCCGACACGCCGCTATCGTTTCGTGACCAAGCCGAGCACACCAACGTGGACGCATCGCCGACGAACACAGGCACCGCCAGGACACAAGCGACACTCAACGGCGTCGCCCGTTGCGCACACGGCAGCGCCGACCACCGCGAAGCCAGCGTCGGTCTTTCGTTTCGGCGACAACTGGTCGAACACGAATCGGGGCGACGACTTCAAGCCGCCGACACAGCCGCACGTACAGCTGCCGCAGCCGCCGTCCGTCTACATCCACGACACGCACAGCTTTGCGGACGCTGAGCAGCGCAGCGCACAGTCGCGCTCGGCTGCTGCGTTCGCCAACCAGCCAACGTTCATCGCGTCACCTGCGGCCGTTGCACAGACATTCACCAAGAGCACAGGTACGACAAGCGCTTGTTGCGTAACAGCAGCTGTCACAAGCGCAAAGCTAGAAGATAACACAATTGGCAGTCTCACTCTCAGAGACACCAACTGCAAAAGCTAACAGCATACCATTGCACCTCTGACAGACAACAGCGACGAGTACGACAACTTTTTCGCGCAGCAAGTGCACGAGCACGACAGGCCGCAGCCACGGTCGTACACAACACCGCCGCTGAGCGCATTCATTCCATCGGCAAAGCATTTCTTCGCCGGTCCACCGACGATACCAAAAGCAGCGCAGCGAACGCTGAAGCGGCCGTCGACACCGCTGGAGCTGTCCGCTGCGCACTTCTTCCACATGCCCGGAGCGCAGCAGCCGTCCGCAGTGCCCATGCAGATGTCGACTGCGCAGCGTGTCTCCGTGGCAGCAGCTGGCCACCAACAGACACACCGCCGGCCAACGCTGTCCGCTGACACTGCAGGCAGCCACTACGCCGGCAGCAGCGCCACGCGCCCGAGCGCTCCACCGGTGTGGCCGTCACCGCTGCAGGCAAAGGTCGTCTACCACGTGCCCACGCCGTTCACGATACCGCCCGACGCCGCCGTCGTCATAGACGCCGTGCCCAATGGACCGCAAGCGCGCACCGGCATCTTTGCACGACAGTGAATGCTCGTCGGAGACAATGGAAAAATAGATAAAACAAACAAACTGAACTACCAAACCAACCATCCAGCTGAACCAAAGGTATTATGCTTCTGACCGATTATGTCATCATCGGTGACGAGTACACACCAAAACATCCACTAGATTCTGTTTTTATCCACGTTTCATAAAGCATTGAAATAAATCAGTCAATGTAACAATTGGATGGAACATAAAATTGGTCATATCATTTGAGACAGCAGTTGTAATTGGTCTGTTGAACTTGAGTTTTGATCGTAACCGGCCCAAATAAAGCTGCTTTTTTGTAACGTTGTAATATGCTTTTTGACAGACAGAATGAATGTGTTTTTGGAAGTATTAGTGTTCAAGTCATACAAAGGATCACAACCACACGGGGAACAGAGGGGGAGATAGAAGTAAAAACAAAACAAATTTAGTGATTCATGATAACAGATTTGTTCTGGCCACACAGCCTAAATAACAGCAACGAATGTCCTTATCAATGTGTGTGCAATAATTTTGGCAATAAGCCGGAATTAAGTTACCTATTCATTAAAAAAAGTAAAATTCAGTTTGAATGCGAGCCAAAATTTCAGAAAGAACTCAAAAAATATCAAAACACAAACAACTATTGCATGAGTAGAATAAAATTCAACCGTATATTTCAGAGGTGCACCGTAATTCAATAAATAAAGAAACCAGTTTTGCTCTAAACGAGCACATTGAGAGACGACAGACAAACAAGAGATACAAGACGTTCAAAGTTCGAATGATTGGAGAATCGAAAGTGTTGGACACACGCCAAAGCAGCCAGCCTTTATGGCATAAAGTTTTGTAAGAAATTTGGCATTCTTCATAGTTGCAATTTGCGAATAAGTTATCCCGAGACCAAAAGAAAACGAATCTGAAACCACACCACCACACTTTGAAAAACAAAAAAGTGAAATAAAAACAATAAATAACAGCGAGTGACAAAACGCAACGTCCGAATCCAAAACAAACGAAACCAACAAATAAGGTCTGTTTCACAGCGCGAGTGCACTTCAATGTACCAAACAAGCTGATGCCTACAATTCGTCCCTGTTCCGTTGTGCCGTTGTCTGCTGACTGAAGGGCCGCCCGTGTGCGTGCATGCGCGCAACGACCATCGAGATGATTTGTGCGTGCGACTGACTGTCAATGTTGTCGCCATAGGCACTCTGCGTGTGCGCGTCCGAGCGGCGTCCCGGATACAGCCGCACTGTCGGGTACGCGTTGACGCCAGCCGCCTGGCACACCTGGCGCTCAGCGTCACAGTTCACTTTGGCACAGTTCACGGAGTCGCCGAAATGCTGCAGAGACCGCGCGATGGCGTTTGCTTGTGAAAATGTGACAGACACGTCCATTCTGTAGTGTTCAATTGTGAACAGCTATAAAAAATCAACGGGCGCTCGGCGTCCATTCGCCCCTGCACCAAGACCAAACCACCGGAGCTTCGTACCACAAGTTTTTGGAACGAGTGGAGGGAAATACATCATCCGTTGATCTGGTTCTCCGACGAAAGGGTCGAGAAGAAATTCGTTTCTAGCTCTCAAAATTGCCTAAGTGAAACTGCCGACTGTCTGCTGACCCTGCCTGACGTATCTCAAAAACTCAAGGTAGGTCGTTTCAGCAATTTAGAATTCCCCGTCTCACGCGTGTAACTGCTTTCCTACACGTGCGCGCATCGAGTCGCAGAAAAAAAGTAAAAATGAAACAAATTTAAAAGAAAAGAGCCAAAGTGCTGAAGCAATTCCTGAAAACGACTCACCAGCGCGACCAGCTCGAACTCGGGCGCAAACACCTGACAGTGGCCGCACCAAGGCGCGTAGAAGTCGATCAGCCACGGCTTTTCAGAGTTCAGCACCCGTTTGAAGAAGTCGGCGTCGCTGAGTGTCTTCACGTTCGACGGCAGCATTGAGGACGCCCATTGGCGCAGTGCGTTCGCGTCACGCAACCAGTGGTTGTAGTCGCTGGCAAAACAAGTGGCCATACAGTACGACAGCCGATACTGAACGTCAACGACAGTCAACCGAGGGACAGCAGGCCTGCCCTGCGTGAGTGTCACAGCAAACTGGCTGCCTCACACTAGTAGGCATGCACGCACCGTGGATGTTGCTGGTCTGCGGTGTACATGCGAATCGTTGGGAACGCACGGACGCCCTCCTGCGTGCAGAGCGCGTTCGTCTGCGTGCAGTCGACTGACGCCACCGAAACACGCTGGTCATCGCGCATCAACTGTGCAACACAACAAACAGCAGTCATTTGCAATCAATGAATCGAGTGCAGCCAAACCACAGTCGAACTGTAAACACGGCCAATTCGTGCACTTCAATCAGGCACAGCGAATGCCCAATTTATTGCCAATCAGCTGGTTGCCTATGATTAAAGTTCGACTGCACACGTTGTTGTTGTTGAAACTAAGCACAGCAGACGCCAATTGCTCCTGATTCGCCAGCTATTCCTGTTTGCTATTGCTAATGTAATGTTAGCAGCGAAATCAGCGCGCTTCTTTGCCCCTGTTCAATAAATGCGTGCACCTTAGCGAGTTTCCTCCAGTGCGGCGCAAGCTCCTGACAATGGCCGCACCAGGGCGCAAAGAAGTCCACAATCCAGTTGCGTCGCGTCTTGTGCCGCTGCGCCACGTGAGCGTTGAATGAATGTTGATCGAGTGTGATCACCAATGGATGTCTGATTTCATCGACAAACTCCAGCAGCTCCTGTGCGCTGTGCAGTCCGACAAACGAATGCGGCTGTGTGTGATTGAAGAGGATCGTCGTGGGATAGCTGTTGACGTTGACACGTTGGCAGACGCCCTGGTGGATGGTGCAGTCGACCGTGCCAAAGAGCACGTCACGTTCGTGGCGGGACGCTTTGCGCAGCTCGGGCAGCAGCTTCATGCATGGCGGACACCACTGAAACAAGCACGCACTGTTGCACTGCAGCACACAAGGCGGCTTCTCATCTTCGTGGCACTACCATCGGCATCACCAGACCTTTCTTGCTTGAAAATCAGATCACCTGAATTTAGATTTTCGATAAGCTAAAAACTGAAAACATGAGAATTGGACTGGTGAAATTACGATTGTCAAAAAGATGAATGCACCATTATTGTTCAGCAGTATTTTTTATCAACAGAAAGACTGCCTAAAAAGCGCGCTCGCAGTGCACTGACGGGCGCAAAGAAGTCGACCATCCAGGTGTTGGTGGTGTCGAGCAGGATGTTGTCAAACTCCTCCGGTCCAATCACGCGCATGTTCGTCGTGACGCACTCGCGCACAAAGCGCGCTACGTCTTCCGGTGTCGGCCTGCCTGAAAACCAGCGGTAGAGTTCGTGTAAAACGCTCAAATATTGCAGCCTCGTTGTTTGTGTACACAGTTCTATTCATTCGTACAGTACAAACTCAGCCTTGTTGTTGTTGTGATTTTTAGGCGATGTTTTTAGCCAGGGCTAACCCAGAGAAGCGTACAGAACGCCATTGAGTAGGGCGCCCATCGAGTTTTCTCTGTCATTAAGTGCCTATACACCCCTCGGCGGGGCTCGATCCCCCGAGCGCACAGACTGTAGTCTAACGCACTACCACCAGGCCACGAGGGTGACGAGGTGACAGCCTTGCCTCACCGTAGTGCAGCTCGTATCCACCCGACTGTTTGAACACAGCAAAACTGGGAAACTTGTAAATGTGCAGTTTGCGACACAGCTCTGCATTCTTCGAACAGTTCACACGACCCATCTGAAAAAAGGAAAGCGCAAACGTAACCAACAAACAAACATTGACGAACATTCAAAGCAAACAACTCAACAAACTGGCACGCAAATACCGCAACAGCAACAGTTCACTCACTTTCAGGTCGACCATGGACGGCAACTTGCGAAGCTCCAAATCTGAGTGCTCCGATGAGCTCGTCACAAAGTGCATCAGCCAAGCATCTTCCTTTTTCGTCAGAATAGTTTTCTCGAGTTGCTGAACGTCACAAAACGTAAAACGCTTTCTGTTGCGGTTCATGAAAACAACAATTCAAACCCAAATTATAAAAAACAGTAACCGCAAAGCTGTCGCTGTCCAATTCCACCATGTCCGGAAGCAACTGCAGCACTTCGCTGGTCAGCTCTTTTGCATCAAGGTTCGTTAGCAACTGAAGAAAGATACTACAAATGTCAACGTGAAGAATCCCAAATGACTGCAAAATGTGGCAGAAAGACCGTTTTCGACGCAGCGTTCATTGATCGAGCAGGAAAGAAGGCGACGCCCGAGTGAGCGTCCAGCGTGGCACAGAGCTCAGCGCTGGCGACGCAGTCGACCGTGCCGACGTTGACGAGGCCGTGCAGCATGGCAGCGACACGCGCACGGTTGAACGGCGACACACACGAGTAAGATGCGTCGCAAAAGTCAAGCAGCCACGGGCGAGAGCACAATCGGAAACAAAGCACATCACATGACTAGTCAATCAAAATTGTTCTCTTGAATGTCCTGCTCTTGCTCAGAAATGCCCACAACGCTCACTGTTCATTGTCGTTGCTGAGCGCCCTGTAGTTTTCTGCGGTGACCCGGTGCACTTTGTAGACAGCGCGTTGCATAATGAACTTGATCAGTGGTTCCTCCGATCGATCACCCTCATATCGTTCCCTCTAAAGAAAGGTGTGAATGCACTATGCACTATGATAAAAGCTGACTGGAACTCGCTCTAAAAGCAACAAAACGTACATTCGGATAGAACATCAACGTTGGATAGCTGAATATGCCGTGCTCACGACAGAGCATCCAGTCGTCGCCGCAGTTGATGGCGCCGATGCGCACCACACCCTCCATCTGTCGCGCCACTTTACGCCACTGACAAAACACACACACAATCGACAATCACAGACTGAACAAACACATGGAGATGTGCTTGTCCTAAAAAACAACAACAAAAATACCGTTGGTGCCAGTTGATGACAGTGCGAGCATTGTGGCGAGTAGAAATTAATGAACCACCGTTCGCTCGAGCCGATCTGATCAAAGTCTGCACGATTCAACGTCACGATCTCCGGATCCTCGTCGTAAATGCCTGCGAAATGAATCGAGAGCAAATGGAACTGAAAGTGAAAATGTGAAAGAACTTTGTGTTTTGTTTTGTCAGCTGCGCAGGCAGTGGGTGGACAAAGATAACAATTGAACCTTGAACGTGATTGTTTTGTCTTCGTACAACTCACCAAAATTATCTCGATAGAACTGCCAACTTTGGTAGTTCCGGCCGCCGTTGAAATCATCTTTCAAACC
This sequence comes from Theristus sp. LFF4_11, assembly GCA_030248135.1. Classification (NCBI taxonomy): domain Eukaryota; kingdom Metazoa; phylum Nematoda; class Chromadorea; order Monhysterida; family Xyalidae; genus Theristus; species Theristus sp. LFF4_11. The sequence continues at coordinate 312 of JASANC010003345.1, read as the reverse complement.
AGCTTCACCGTGCAAATCGTATTTTTTCCTCAGATCCGGATCCTTCAACACTTCATAAGCGCGATTCAATTGAACGAATGTGTCGTGAGCGTTTGGATCGTCCTGAAAAATTACCGATAAGTGAAGACGCGACGCGACGGTTGTTAAGACGGCACGCCAAACTGACTTTGCGTATCCCACTACCCCCCCCCCCCCCACCAACCAGATCAACACCGACCACCTGGAAAAACACCTCCAAGTTTTGGCAAAAACACCCCCTGTCCTCTCTCAAATTGGACCCTGAGCCTGACCTCCAAAACCTTCCTCCCTAAT
>JASANC010003344.1:0-16033 GCA_030248135.1 Theristus sp. LFF4_11 | reverse complement strand
AATACATACAATGTTGAAAAACGCTCGTCAAAAAGATCAAAACCGTTATTTTGTGCAAAAAGGCGCGGCATATTGAAATATTTCAGTTTATTTAAACGTTACAGACGACGTTGGAAGTCATACACAGTCTATGCGCATGAATTACCGTAAACTCTTGCATATAAGTTTCGACTTTTAACAAATTAAAAAACTTTGGATATAGTGGGATTTACGCGGTCACCCTTATAAACCTTCAAAAAAAGTAAATTAACGAATGTATTTTTCAGTGAATTTAAACGTCTAATATAAAATTGATTAATGATTAAACGGTTGGTTTGGGGTTTTCACTCCTTTCTGTTTTCAGTCCTTGAACTGCTGCGCTTTAGCAATTGAACAAAATCAGTTCACAGCTGTAAAAAACATTTAATAACATGGTTGAATAATTCCGCACCCCCAACCAAATGTTAGTTTTTGCTTTTTGCAATGCCATCGAAAGACGAAAACACCTACATGTTGTGCATAAAGCATTTCTTGTGATTCAGTATTGATAAGAAAAATTTTATGCGCAACGGAACGTGTGTTATCGGTATTCTGTATGTGTAATCAAAAAAATTGAGCCTTTATATTTTGCAGTAATATTTAATAAAGTCATATGATTTCCCTAGGTGAAAAAATGTACAGTTGCTTTAAAACTTTTTTGGTTTGAGTTTGAAACTATTGATGCGCTGATTTGCTGCTAAGCGTAGCGTAGCCAATTAGCATGCCAATTATGTATTGTTTATTATGTTTGAGTTGTTTTCGATTATTATGTTTATTTTTCAGTCTCGTTTTACTTTGTTTTTTGGTTCCTGTGAAGTGCAATGCAGGGCGCAAAATCTTTCATTCATTTTCAAGACAGCCTTGGTTGGCTCGTATCCCCTGATTTTTTACAACATAAGCTACTTATCCAACACCCTGTACAAATTCAAATTCACACCCCCTGTATAAACCGCTTTCAGTAGCCGTCATAAGCTTGATGTTTTGTGAGCCTTTGTGTGTACAGTGTGCATGTTTTATACTTTGTACAATCAAAAATTTTTGGGTGCAAAGGCCTTTAGAAAGCGGAAAAGCCAAACGGAGATAAAAATGTTTAGCTGACTTTTATACGTACGCTATTCATTGTACGTTCTGTTCGTAATTTTGACAAGCACGTTTGTTTTTGAACGATTGAAGAATGTAGTACTACCGAAGACAGAAGGAAATCACGGTATCTACCGTAACCTGTGCACATTATTTACTGTGCCGCACCGAAGTCGCAGATCTTTGCCCGGACCGTAATTTTGGCAAACCGTACCGTGAACCTCACTGTCAAACGTTTTTTGGAAGACCGTTCAAATACCGACTACCGTAGGTCGCTTTGCCAGATCGTGTCGAGACACCCCGAAACGGTATACATCCAATTTTATTTTGGCCGCCAGACGTTCGGCGGCAGAGACATTGACCGGCCCTTGATAACCAAAAACATTTCGGACCGTTTGCCCGTGGTGCTTTCCTGAACACACATTATTGCAAACGTTTTATTTGTGTATTGCCACCCCAGTTCAGTCCGTATCATACAGTTCATTTCAAGTTAGTTGTGAGACCACACGTTTGTTTGCATAATGTGAGTTCTCGTTTTGGCAATATGGGTTGTTTGTTGAAAGCAAAGTATTTCCTACGCTAGAGATACTGAACCGATGATGTAAATATGGTGTACAGTTATCCTCATGACTGTCCTGGCTAACCGCAGAATTCCTTTGTGTTATTGAGCAGATCTCCCTTCAACAAGAAATCACTGCTTTTAATCTTTGAACACATGGGTTAAAAACTTCAACCGACCTTTCGTTTTGCAAAACCTTTTTTGCTTCTCCACACTGCTTACCAACAATCAAGGACTTTTGTCGACGACCACATTATTCTGCATAACTTCTGTTACAGTGATGTTGCACAGTCGCCAACAAACACACTGGCACAACGTATCTACATTGTATATGTCTGTAGGACTGTACAGAAAAAATATCGGTATCAAATGCAAACTGCCTTCGCACCTACATACAATATCAACATTCACTTTTTACAAGTTCTTTTTTGTGCCCACCTTGTCAAGTAAATGTTTGTCGAAGTGGAACCTGGTGGTACAATTTCCCCCCAACAAACATCCACCAATAACATCTCATGGTCCAGTTATAATAATCATATTTTCCCATTTTCGGGCATCGGCATGTTTTGTTGTTTGTTTGTTTGCTCGATTTGGTTATGCAAACAAAAAACGCTGCAAAACCTGAGTGTCCACACCGATAGATTTTCGTCGAATGCACCTGTGGTAACTGTGGTACACTGTGGTGCAGACTCGACGTCACCGCTGAAGGAAAAACCGAAAACTCGATGTCCTGTATTCTGAACATATCCTGGAGCCTCAACCAAGTTTTGCCAAATCAATCGTCAAAGCAAGCCAATCAAAAGCGTTTTTTTCTGTTTCTGAGTTTAGGCGGACTTGCGCGTCTCATTGTTAACTATTCTTTCAATTTTCACTTTTCATTATTTAAAAAAGTATAAATCTAGCTAATCTTTAGTGCTCTATTCTAACTAACTTCCCTTATTATTAAGGGAACTTTTTTATACTGATGCTACTGTTTAAAGGGCTATGTCTACTTGTTAGTGCGGGTTCATCCCCCGGCTGCAGTTTGCAGACGAGTGGATTTTGACGCTCGTGTCACACGAGTTGAGTGCCACCCTACTACGAACCGAAGTCCGAGGGATGTGCCTCATTGCTGGAGTCAAACGACTACGAGTCTCTGCCACCGACTCGCTCGCATCTGCCACCTGCGACGCCGTTCGAGTTCCAGCCGCGTAATGAGGGCTTGAGCCATTGCCTCTCATTCGTCGTTGAATACGCCGTTGATTAGTTCACACAGTTGTTATGGCTTCTTTCAGGAATTCGTCAATCGAGGACGACAAAGAATAAAACGATTACAAAAGAAGACTGTTGTGATTAATTACGGTTTTCAGATTTTAGACGAAGCCGCAAAAGTTTACACCAGTACCTTTAGGGTCTGGCCGTGAGTTGCCGCCCAGAACGCCTTCTCTATGTCAGGCGCAGTCCTGGACAGATCGTGAAGCGCCCAAATGTGGGGCGACCACACGATACCCGAACACTTGTCCACGCGACTTTCCAAACGGTGTTGGTTTTTGTCGTTTATCGTGAGACAAGAGCAGTGATAGAGTATGACGAAAAACAAGAAAAGATGGTAATTAAAGGTGGTGATGTTGATGGTGACCAATAATAATAAAAGTGTTGAACGTTGAATAATAAAATAGGTGAACTATTACCAAGTGTGGAAGAATTACAATAAAAGTACAGTATCACAGAAGAGTTTTGGGGGTTGAGCGAAGTGAGGTCGTGTAACGGACCTGACATTAGGTTAGGTTTTTATTTTCATCTTCTCAAGACTAACATGTTACATGCCGTGATTACCATACCCGTTTCCACACGTTCTGTGGTAATCTGTTTTCCCACAAAAAAATTCTGGCTTTTTTCAGAGTGTGTGTCCCAGCCTCTCGCACCGCTTTAGCACAAGTGCGCATGTTTGTGATTTTTTTGTGTTTACCTCGCACCCTATATGCCAACTGTCTTATGTGACAATGTGTTGTTATGATTCTCTATTTTATTCGTTTACGACCTTGTTTGTGTTTCTTACTAACCTTATGGTTTTTGCCCCACCGGTAGTTGTATGTTTTTTTTGTTTCAAAATTTATGAGTGTATGAGTTTTATGATCCGTGTTACGAACGTATAGTTTCAGTTAGCTTATTGATCCATACCGTCAGCATCACCAGCCTTTGCAAGTTTATTTGCTTTCGCTATTAAAATTTTATGAATTTCATGTTATTTACCGTAAAGTCTTGCATATAAGACCTCCTTATATAAATTTGAAAATCAAAAATTTCTGAGAAAAGTGGAATTTTGTGTGACAACCTTATAAGTGGGAGGAGGTCTTATAAAGTGAAGATTAGGAACTCCGGGCCTTATAAACGGGGTGGGATTTCGACCAAGTCAAAATTTTGAATTTTTTGGTTTCCCGCCGTGTGACACTCCGCCAACTTTTGGGTGGGGGTCTTATAAGTGGGAGGAACCTTATATGAAAGACTTTACGATACTGTCATGAATGTGTGTCGAACTGATGGCCAATCAACTGCCGAATTCAAACGCGCAGCCAATCAACAACATTTTCAGTGTTGTATTTTGTTCGTGAGACTTTGTTGCCCTTTTTTCTTTTGATTCCCTTAAAAATTGTTTTCTCAAGGAAGAAATCAGGGTTCACAATCTCATTTTTCTTTAGTAAATCACTGAGTGTGAACCGTTCTCTCCTTTTCTGGGGATTCCTTTAAGCTACTGATGCCCCAGTGACCTTAGCTTACTATGCAGCGATTTTTGTTTGGTTCAAGCCTTCCCCTTCTTTGTGGGACAGGCCCCTTGTTTTTAGTATCATAACATTATTGCACCCTAAAGGCAACCAGTCACCGAATAAATGCATCATTTCCAATCATTTGAACGCGTTTTTTCTACTGCTCTGTTTGGTCTTCTTTTAGCAACCAAAATAGAACGATTTTATTGAAGAGATTTATTTTTATTTTTCTCCTCTCTGTCCCAAAGGAAAGGTATTTTCATTGTCTGAACATATCTAATGGCTGTGCATGCTCATGTGAATTTCTGACAACCAAAAAAACACAGAAATTCTGCACAGTCCAAATAAATCTGGCTTGACTTTTTCTAACTCCCGTAAAACGCAACATTGCACCACTGACTATTTAGTAATTGAGCAATATCGGTTATGACATTTTGTGGCAGTTCACAGTCCAGTTGCATGCAGCGCTTTTCGCTATTGGATAAAAACCAAACCGAAAAATCGTGTTTTCATGGCCAAAAAACCATTACACCGTCATAATTTTGTTTGGTAGCCGTTGTCATGTTGTGACTTGGACGAGCAATGTTTTTTTTGCTATTTCACAAAAGTTTATTTTAATTTGACTTGTGAAATCACTGACTGGATGTTGTGTATTGTTTTTTCAATTTTTTTTCATAAAATCATGCCTTTGAAATTCGCAGTTCACGATTTTACTGTGAACCAGTCCATTGGCGGTTTTGGCAGCAGCGCTCCGCTGATTGGCTGGTGTCTGCAAAGGGCGGGGAACACCTCAGGTCGCTGTATAACTTGTGTTAAAACTGTTTAAGAACAGTTTCTTGAATTAAAAAACTGCCCGATTTTAAATGTTCAACTCCTGATTTACACGTTTTCCACTCAAAAAAGTATCATACAAAATTGTTCAGTTGATAATAATTCGAATCCTGGGCAATGCAAATCGTTTTTTTTCCTGTTTCGTTGTAATAATGCAAACATAACGCGCGCAAAATGTTGTTCAGTGGTGCTGCAACCCTGCACGTACGTGTATCTGAACGTTGGACTGGTTGTAACGATTTATCTCCGATTGAAAGGGTAAACATGTAGCTGATTGATCTTCATTTTCCGTGAAAACTTTTTCACCTCATGATTCTATGGGTCAAATTGCAGAAGATTTGGTTTTTTTACCGCATCTGGAAAACTACTACTCATTTTGTTTCGAACAGTCAGAAAAAAACCGAAATCTTTTTCAGAACCGTTTTCAATTTAGCTCGTTTCAACCGATCAGTCACTGGCGGCCAATCATCTTTCTTTCTCCAATCCACTCTTCAACTGCACAGTCTTCTGTCATCGCTCTGTTTATGCAGCTATCAATCTAGTATGATTTCCACGTTGTCTCCTGCCTCCTATCACCACGCATGGCCACGACGAAACCACAATTTCTGGCAACCTGCGCATTTGCCGAGCGGTTTGGCATTCTTGCTTCATGCATTTCTGGCGTGATTTGCGAATGTGTGCACATTCGTTTCATGTATACGTTTCTGAGAGGTTTTACGCACGGTGGGGGAACACCGCGCATGTCGAAAGCCCATATGCTGTGCGAAATTCGCTCTTGCGAAAATGAGCGGTTTTGTTTTAGCTCTCCCGTGTGTTGTTACGTCAATAATAATCATAAATTTTCCATTTTGATTTTGCGTCTAATGAGCTGGGAAGAACACCGCTTTTAGGCAGTTCGGATATTATGTAGCTCGGATTTCAGGTTGCTACATATATGCATATTGAATATTGACCATTCACACTACTGCAGTTACGTGTGTGTGTATGCCTGTGTGTTTGTTTGTTTGTGACTGCACCACATTACTGGGTGATACAGAGTGCACTAGCCTTCAAACTAGGACTTCACTTAAGTGCCGACTGCGTATACACTTTCTGCAACGTTTTTTCTGTTTGGCTGCACGCATAATTTGAATGGACCATTCTGATTTGCCTTACGACCAATCACCGTCCCGGGATATATTGAAGGTTATTTCACTGTTTTGTCATGATAACAGTTTGTTTTTCCGTTATCACCAAACCAAACAAGAGGCGAAAAATAATAAATGTTATAACATTACTTCTCTTCTTCCCATGACAATGTGTGTGTTTTAGTTTGCGTGTATTGATGTGTCTGTATGTGTATGTTGTAATTGGCAATTGCAGCACATATCACTAAATAACACGTTTTCAGTCATGTACACAGTTCAGTTTTAATCAGAGTTACGCACATTGTCTAATGCTGATTGGCTATGCTGTCAGGTGCTAAGTCCAATAAAAAAATTTCGCCATTATTTTTTTAATTTTTTTAAACAATGTCTTTGAATAACTTTTTTTAATCTTGTTTTTTTTTTGAGAGATGACAGATAGTTTTGTTTGCCTCTTTTGTTACGTTTTACTATTGCTGTTAAGTTTTGTATTTGTATTTTTATTATGTCGTAAAAAAGAAAAAAACCTACCCATTGAAAAAAAGCTGTGGTCATTCCGCTCCGTTCATGAATTAGCGTTAGGACTTAGTATTTTTCATCAAAAACAGTGCAGTATGAATTCATAGATTCGATTTCAACTTATTTCTGGAATGCTGTAGCAGTATGAATGTTCAGCGTATGAATAATGAGATGTACAGTGTACGTTGACTGGCAAACCTAAAGTGATTATTTTCTTGTTTTGACGAAATTTTGGGCGAGAAATAGCAGTGAAATTCTGATCCTACAGGGTGATTGGCCGAAAAACTACTGTATTCGTGTTTCTTTAATTATTCGCTTCGCTGTAATTGGCTTGTTTTCCATATGAGTCAATTCAAAAACATCAGCATTTACAAAGAAACATTAGTATTGATTTTGATTTTCAAAACGCCACCAAAAATACCATTGCATTGGTTGCAGCACTTTTTCATGAAACATTTTTGGACACCCCCTGTGCGCTGGCTGACTCGCTGATTGGTCCGCTGTTATTTGGTATGCGTCTCAGCAGTGTGAATCCCGAGACAGAATATTGCTCAATTAACCGCATATTTTGACAAGTTTATATTGGCGATTTTGTTTGCAGGGTTGTAAATACGGGGAATTTCGTGTGGCTGATTTTGCGTCTTTTCGGTTTTTATGCAATGGTGTTCATTTGGTGTTCGGTTATCTTGTGCAAAGTTTACGCTATTTTATTACAATCAACTTGATTGGCTGCATCATAACTGTATCACCAATCAATACGTGCTTCCATGTCAAATTCAACCAATCAACGCACGAGCATGCTTGACTATTCGCATGTTTGCATGAGTTTTTGATGTCTTTGTAGTATTTCTTCTTATCGAAGTTCAAAGGTACATAAAAAAGTTCATAAAATCGCCGAATAAAGACGTTCTACTCTTTTCAGATACAGCAAATACAACTGCGTGATTTCAAAATATAAAACAATCAGATTTCGAAATTAAAAAAGGATAAACCTTTCTTCAGTGCAGCGTCGTAATTTCGTGCGCATCATTTGATTCTGACGTGCAACAAATCAAAGTTATAAAACAGTCAATTCAGTTTATCGAGACAGACTATAGCGATGTAGTAGTCAAACAATCACGCAGATTAAAGAAATCAATAAACTGCATCAATCATAAAAAAAAACTAGAAAAAAATCGTTTTGTAAACTCAACAATCAACCAGCACCGAACAACAAACGATGCGGTGCTCAGCGAAATTATTCGTCGTGACGATATTTTTACTATGGTGCCCTAAAATATTTCCCGTCGCCGGTCAGTCGCAAAACGAGGAAGATGAGTTGAGCGAGGTGGAAGGCAGCGGCGCGCTAACGGACGCTTCGAACGGCGTCAGCGTTCAGCCTTACGCTGACGACGAGGACGTCGGCAAGGACCACGTCGACGGCTCCGGCGCACCGCCGGCGCTCAGCGGCACAACCACGGCGAAACCGGCACCACCGGCAGCGCCGGCCGTCACAACCACGGTGAAACCGTCAACCGCGTCGCCGCCGCCGCCGCCGACAACAGTGGTAAGAAAGACAACGGTGAAGTCCGAGGCGGACGAAGCAGACGCTGACGACGCTCACAAACTGCAGACGACGACCGCAGCAACGCACTACTCGACGTCTTCCGAACTGGACGACCAACCGACGGACGGCAACTCGGTCAGTCTAATCATCATCTGCGCCGTCATCGGCGTGATTCTCCTGATCGCCGTGGTCGTGTTGATTTATTTGATCGTTCAACGCAATGCCAGACACAAACGACAGGGCTACCAGCAGGGCCAACACGTCAGCGGCAGCAGCAAGCCGGCCATGATTTAGACCACCATTTGTGCAGTGTGTGTTTATGTTTTGCTGTGAACTGTTGGGTGTGTTGCAGAATTTGCTAATGGGTTAAAAAGGCACTGAAACTCGGGAAAAACTGGAAACATAAGCCAGAAAACAAGTTTCAATAATGGGAAAAAGCAAGCCAGAGCCAGAAGGCCAAGGCCCCAACAGTCATTGTTCAGATTTTTTACTCCGTTTCTGATCGACAGGCTGAATCAGTTATTGCTCTTCTGGCGGCTTATTTTTCTGGCTTTTTTTGGTACGGTATGGCCGATTAAACATGGCAGATTTTTCAGGGTTCAAGGAGCGCGCGAATTTTGAATGAAAGCAAAAAGATGTTCAGAAACCAAACTGCGTGCCTAATTTGACACGTTTTTGAAAACCAATGGATTATCCGCGCTGTTCTGTGCATTCTTTCTCCCTTGCACACATGATTGGGAATTATGTTGGCATTTTTGAAAAAGACGACTCCTAGTCTGCGACTGATCCCGCCTTGATGGACTGCCTCATTTATTCGGCCATACTGTACACTGGTGTGATATATCGTCTGTTTGGTGGAGCCTGTCAAGTGGAAACGTCACGAGTGCTAACATAAAAAAATATAATAGAAAAATGCGCCACAACAACAGCCCATGCCAATCAGAAAAGTTTGGACCCCTTCACTGGTGAATCAGCTTTTTTACGTGATTGGCAATATTTAGCAGTTTTTTCAGTGAAAAAATGCGTGCGTCACTTCCCCGATGGGAGGCTCCAATAAACGCGAAGATATCTTTGTAGATTTGTGACGACACTCAGAAAAACGTTTAACGATTTTGCAACACGAGCTATAAAAATAGAAAAAACATCTCATTCTGGACAGCATCAATCGAAGTTTCACGTGTTGATACTGTCCAGTGAAAAAAAGTTCCTGTCCAACGGAAAAATTTCTTTAATTTTCTGAATAAACGATGAGAAGATTTTTCTATTTCCATGGTTCATGAATTTTTTTAAATCGCAAAATTGGAAATCTTTTCTTATTGGACATGCTGATTGTCTGTTTTGTTTCTTTGCTTATTCTGGCCACAGCAAACGTTGACGTATCGCTGTCGGTACACTACCGGGTGTTCCAAAAACATTGCCAGTTGACGTTGTGTCTGGCGATTGAAATCTTAGCGGCTTTTGCTGTTTTCAGCTTTTCAGATAAAAAAATAGAAAAATCACAGAAACCCTCACGAGCATGAATGACCGACCACACGGAGGTCGCCAAAGCCGCAAGCGGCGTCAATGTTGTTACGGCCATTTTTTAGGTTACGGTAAAACATTTTTCATAAGTTTGAAATCATTTTTATTATTGTTGCAGTGTTCTTAACCGACGACCCCCCCTTACTTACAGAGAACATATGCAGGTACTAGTCATGAACTTTATCACCACACTATTCGCTTCCTTGTGGGTATCTCGAGACAGTTGATGTCGTTTTGTTGTGAAATGTCTGTTTTCAGTTATTGCGTTGTTTTGTTCGAACGTGTCAGACCAAAATGACATCATTTACACTTTCACATGCGCTTGTCAGGCACAAAAGCAAGTCGGAATTTCAGTTTGACTGATCCCTTCACGAGAATATCATATATACCTAGTCAAACTATAAACTATGGGGAATCAGCTGATTGGGTGGGATTGCGGTTGGGATTATGCTTTCTGTGAAAGCCAAACAGGACAGCACAGCACATGCCTGCCGACACAGAGAGCATGCGTACCGGAATCCAACCAATCAGCTGATTCCCTATAATTAAGAGTTCGACTGTACGTGAAGGGGTGAATGACAAACCGGTATTTTTACAGCAAATGATTTGTTTCAGTGCGACGTTTGAACAAAACCTTGTTACTGTTTGAAATGGTCAAAAATTTCAAAACGTTTTCAGTTAGAACACCATTTAGTTACAGTATTGAAACGTCGCACTGTTCACATAAATCTTGTTGTACCTATTGTACTGTATTTGTGCTTTTTACATTTTTTTGTAACGGACTGCCCATTTGGACACGAAGCATATGCTTATTTTATTTGGAAACTAAATATTCCATGTCGCATTGTTTATAGATGACACCAAATCTTCCCAACCAATTCACCCCCACAATTGAAAAAAAATAAAAAAATTGGCGCTACATTTCGTTCGTTGCTTTTAAAATCGCCTTGGAATACGGTAATTGTTTTGGTAATTTGTTCCGTTGTACATTATGGAAAAAGTGATTTTTTTGCTTTTATCAGTTTCATATTTTTAACATGATTGTTGCTGTTGTGATTGAAAATTGATCAAAATTTATACATTCTACGAAGTAACATTGATACGATGAACAAAACAAATGACAAATCGAAGACCACTGTTTTGAATTTCGCAGGATTTGCTGGTTAACGGTATTCTTGAACGGGTCACACGTTGATTGGCCGCACAAGACGAATTGTTGCAGCCAACCAGCGTTATATGGCGACTTTTTTCGAAATGTAGAGTTTCGTGACGGGAGATATTGTGGTCCACACTCCACATGGCTTCGATTTACAACAAAAACTAAGATTGTGGCTGTAACAAACGCTAGTTACCAATCGGCCACCGCTTTCTTTCAGTGGCAATGTCTTTTGCATCTTTGTCGTTTTTTTCTGAAATAATACATCCATGGCCATATTTGCTCAGCATATGTCGACTTTGTTATTTTTTTGGTTTTAATGTTCAGTGCAAGTGAATTTTTATATTTGTTTCAATACGTTTCTCTCCCTTTGTTGAAAAACAACTATGATAAGAAATAAAATTTACAACTTCCTTTGTATAGCAAGAAACGTCCGCAACATTAAAAATCCACACCGCTTTGAAAGGTTCACACAACAACACAGTATCGGTAATTTACAAATTGAAAAAAGACCTATATTCTGTTTGCAATAATTTCGTTGCCAAATTTTTTTTAATAAAGTGTGTGACATAGAAAACTGGTTTGCTACATTTGAATTGTACATTTCGGTGGGTCTTTAATTAAGGGAAATGCAATGCAAGCTAATTGCGATCACAGACAACAAAAGCCAACAAGCATTAGCACGTTGTTGTCGAACATGGTGGATCTGTCTTGGATTATGCTTTTTGTCTGTGTATCGCAAAGTTTTGGTGACTCTCTAACATTAGCGCTATCATCAGTCGAAAACGTCAGCCAATCAGAAAAACCTGATTGTTGTTCTTCTTCATGACTCTATGCTTTGTTTGTTTATATTCGACGAAACTCTCCACGGGTATGTTTTTCATAATTTATTGATTTCTCTCCATTCAGCTTTCTCCAAAAAAAAGACATTCGGAGCGAAAAACAAACAAACGACCATCAAACTAAACCAAATCATGTCTCATATAGAACGATAAAGATAATAATAATAATAATAATAATAATATAATTATAATCAATCAACGACCGCAAAACGCCCAAAAAAACACAAGTGCACTCCATCCAAAAGTATCCGTTTTTCTTTTTGGTTGTCTCAGAAAAAAATCGTCGCATATTCAGTGTGTCTAACACGTATAATTTTGCACGCAAACAAAGTTTTCAAAAAAAAATTAACAACAAAAAATCCAACTATCCAATCACTTCACCGTATTCATTCCACTGTCAGATATACGTCTCTCATAAGTTCAAAACACACACACAAAGAACGTGGGAATACAGTAAATACAGGGAACAAATCGGATTTATTATAACACTTGATCAGAGCAAGTTGCGACGTCACAATGACGTCATATGAATGACAGCGCGCCTGACAGGTTATAATAAACGACCGGTACAACTTCTGTATAACACACATACATACACACACACACGCTCACAATGCGTTGATTCCTGAATCATAGATACACGTAAGAGATGGCTTCGAAGGAAAAAAGTCGGCCACGCAAAGAATGCAGTGTTTGAAATCCCGGCGCGCTGATTAGCTAGTGAATCAGTCGTAAAATACAAAACGCAATCAAATACAGTGACGAGCCGAAATTTTTCGTGCGGTATTTTTTGGAGAGAAAACATGTGGTGCATTTGAAAAAAACGAGAAAAAACCGGTTTCGGACAATGTAAAAAAACAATAATGCGCAAACAAAACAGAACAAAGCAAAAACGCAAAATTTTAACTTGCTTCATTCAAAAACTGTATTTTTTAACTGTACCATGATGACAATATTTTCGAACATCAAGCACGTACATTGTAGCAGAAACTAACAACAATGTAATTTGCGTTTTGTGGTTCAAGTTACAAAGTTTTTGCTTTCCGGAACTTGTACCTAATAATACTCGTAATGTTCCATAAAGAGAAGCGATGGCAGAAAAGCTAAAGAAAACAGGAACGGTGTAATAATGTGTGTGTGACAGGGAGAGAAAATCCGTAAAAAGTGTCTGAAGGCCGTTCCACTTTTCAACACGTATAGATTTCTGAAACACGCACCAACTTGGTTGGCACTTTTATGCTAAGTGCACAATTCGCATAAAGGCGCATTCATGAAGCAGTATTTAGTGACGCGTAGCTTAGCTACGCGGTCACTAAATACTGCTTCACGAATGCCCTTTTCAAGTGTAATGTATACCAGTGCCTTTGTGTATTGGTATGGTATTCAACATTGCTGGTGCACGTTCTTCAGACCTCAACAGTTTTTTTTGTGGACAGTTTGACAAAAATTGACAACTTTTGTATGTAGTAATTTGCATTTGCTTTTTCACAGGGAAACGAATAACATATAAACTTCAAAGAAGTGTTTTGGCCAAAAAAATTATGCGCTCAAAAAAAACAAACATTTTTAACGTGAAATGACACTTTCTAAATGGGACTTTTCTGGGAATGGGAAATCTTTGAAGCGATTCAAAAATCTCCGTTACTATTACAGAATAGCATGCAAAGGCAACGAAACACTACATAATTTATAGGACTATAATATTAGTGAAGGTAAACGAAACAAAGTAATTTTCCGAACTGAGAAATGACTACAAGTGTTTGTTTTGAAAAAAAATCACTTTTATTCACTGCCATGGGCACTGTAGTATAGTGAATGCAGACTACATGTGGAGTAGTTTGTTAAGAAATATTGTGTAAGTAAATAATGATATTAAATTCAGGAATTGGCCAAACATATGTCAGGGGTCCTGTTCCTCTTGGGTGTCAAGAGCGGTGTTCCAACGGGAATAAAAGTGGCCCAAACCAAAAACGGCCACGACATCTGTTCGGACATTTTTTAACATGTATATATGACATATTTTTCAAACGTGTCCCACTGAAATGACGTCATGTGCCGCAAAATATGCACTTGTCGTTCACAGCAAACCAGACGTTTCGTTTAGCCGATTTCTTCCCGTAAACAAATGGTGAATGTCGAATCAGTCACACCAAACTAAAATTTTAGTGTCTGTACTTTGACAAAATGGCGTTTTAATGCAAATGACGTCATTTTAGTTCGGACACGTTTGAATAAATCGACAATACATACTTTAAAAAACTAGAGTGAGATAAAAAAAATGCATTCCATTTTCATAACAAAACAGCTTTGAGGTATGCAAACCTGTGAACTATGAAAAAAAGTCGTTTTTTCTCAAGATATAACATTACAACCAAGTCAATTACGACAATGATCGTACGAAGATTGGAATTCTTTATAAACTGTACTGTCTCTGTGGTTTAGCAAATTTTCATGAAACAAAAAAATTGAGAACCGTTTCCGCGCGTCATCGTGTGGAAAATAAAACAAAAGCAAACCGAAAAAACGATTAGTTCAAACAGAAATAGATATCAAGTTCCTTTAAACGAAGCAGAAGTGGATGTGCTTAAAAACACAAAGCAAAACAAGAGATGAAGGAAAAAGTTTGTCGGAAAAAAGTTTCCTTGCTACCGGATATAATATTGGAGAAAATCATAGGAAATGTAATCTTCGAAAACCACAAAAAACGCCAGAAAGGCGGTTGATTAAAAACTTAAAATTTAACACGTCACATACGACCAAAGTAATGTCAACTTTATCTGCCACGCTTCAATAAATCGACTTTAGTTTGTGCATACAGTACATACGTGTGTGCAGCTTATAGTTTGGACATGGTGTGGGAAGGACGACTCATCAATCAAAACCAAAAAACAGGAAATCGTGCAGATACCAGCCAAAGGTTCTTTCCATCTCTGACACTTGAAAACACCGGACAACAAGTTTATATGAACGTTTCTTTCATTTTTGTTATTATTTTCATTCGATTCGCAGAAAACCTTTTTCACCGCGCGCTTTTTCAGCAAAAAGTTTTCCTTTTATCATAAACAAGCATCGGGAGGGAACAACTGTTTTTTTTTGTTGCTCAACCGAGTCTCGGGTATTTTTGGGCCGAAGCGGCCGCGGCCAACAATTCGGCCGTCGCTTGGCTGCCCGCCGAGTCGCGCGTCAACTGCAGCTGACGGTAGAGGTCGAGTTGGCGTTGTTGTTGCGGGGTGGATAACTGAAAATAAAAAAACGTGTATATAGCCTATTTTTTTAAACGTGTCTCGTCGTCAATGACGTCATGTGATCTGAAACATGCGCTACAGTTGTCTTGCACAGCCAAGTTTGGCTGATGATCTATCTTATTCACGTGAAAACATGCACGCGAATGAAATGAAATGAACAGAGAACTCTGGTGCCTGTGCATGAGAAACGAGCGGTTTGAAAGCAAATGACGTCATCGAATAAATGACGTTTTAACACGTTCGAATAAATCCTTTTTTTGAAAAAAACTTCAGTCTTCAGCTCAGATCTTTAACGTTTTTTTCTCGATTTGTGCACAGAATACAAAAACACCCCTTTTAGAAGATATCGTGCACCACTCAGAAACGGACGGTCTTCAAAAAAATATCCACCATGAAATCGGTGCGTTCAAAGTAAACTGTACCATTGTTTTGTAGTAGCACGACTACAAGTAGTTGCTTTGCACGACAACAAAAATGCAGATGAAACAAAAAATGCTCAACCTGAAACAAGCTCGGATCGATCAGCTGCGCGGTGGCGGTGTGGTGATGCGGCGCTAGTAAACCGGAGACGGCCGCCAAAGCAGAGCCCGTCATCGACGGGTCAACGGACAACGACAACCCGCTCTGGCCGCCGTTTGACCCGCCGCCGCCCGCGGTCGAGACGAGCGGCGCGTATAATAGACCGGTCTGATTCAGCTGACTGGGACGAGATAATGAGAGAAACGTTGCCGTTGCTGCCGCGACACCCTGGCGAGGCAGGAAAAAGTTATCATACAACGTATAACTGGCGAAAACGCTGCACCGATGAATGATGAAAATGGAAAAAAAGCCGGATAAAAAATAGAGAT
>JASANC010003343.1:0-82369 GCA_030248135.1 Theristus sp. LFF4_11 | reverse complement strand
TGTTAATAGTTGATTGGGTTTTAGGTGATAAAATCGATGATCTTTGGAGTTTGATTCGAAAACGCTAAGCTACTCAGAAAAATTACATGAAAAAGCTAAGCTACTACGATAAAATGGTGATTACTTACTGATTGGCTGGATTTGAATCAATAATAATCATCTGTCGACATCTGAGCTTGCGTAGCGGACGCATAGCTCACATCAGAATAATCGACGATTGTTCAATTATCATGGTTTATGGTTCTTGTTGCTGATTGGTTGAAGTCCATTGCTGATTGGTTGATTGTTCGTTATGGTGGGCAGACTGTTCAGATGTTCATCGTTGTTGTGCCGTTGCACGTGTTGATTGTTCGTGTTGTGGCTCGCTGTCGCTCGCTCGACCGTTTGGGCGGGTTTGCGCGGCAGCTTGGGTTTGCACGGCAGCGTGATCGGGGCGCGCCAGTGGCTCGTTTGTACGATCAATCTTTACGCCTTTTCTAAACTTCGACATGCATCACTACACATGTATGTCTCTCTTTCTATTTTTCTGTGCACTCACTTCTCAGTGACCTGAAATGCGTATACATGTGTACATAACATGCCATGTATACGTATGCTCGTGTGCATGTATAAGAATTTTCGGCGCTTTTCGGAACGCTTTTTGTGGCGCGTTCATTTGGAGAGAGTTGCTTGGTTGGTGCCAGCCTTCACGCGGCGGCCTCGGCCTTTCAGAAACACGCGCACGTGGGTCGCCCGCCCTTTTCAGGAAGCCGCCATGTTCATGTAAATATGCTCGCGTTCACATGTGTATAATGTTAGTTAGCTATGATGGCTCTTGTCTGGTGTGCGCCTTCTTACACACACAACACAAGTACACTGCACAAGCGCACACATTAGCATTTCGCGTGCATGTGTGTGTATCCCGTCACATATTGCATGTCTGTATGTTGCGTGCCGATGCGGTTACTTCGGTCGCATGAAAGGTCGGTGCACATCCTTTAGCTCGTACCGCTCGCTCTAAATGAAATTGTGCTTTTTATTTTAAAGCCTTGAATGCGAAAAGTTGCAAAGATGCAAAACAGAATGACGAAGTCGACGTGTGACCGGGTGTGTTGCAGTGCTCGCTTGCTATCAAGGTTCTTTTCAAAAGTTTTTGCAGGAATTTTTCTTCGACTTATGAAATACATAATTTGCGCTATGCGCTTGTCGCTTTACCAGACATTGCCTGCTTGCTAACTTGCTCACAGATGCTTGCGCTGGCTGCTGTTGCATGTGATGCTTTCATGTTTTCATTGCGCCAGCGTCGCGTGTCTCGAAATTTATTATTCAAGCAACTTCATATTCCGCGTAACACGTACAAGTATTTTGTTCATCTATCAAATGTCTCTCTCATTCCACATTGGCTCTGAAGTGCATAGGTTTCCCGCCTACGGTATCTCACAACTTGAGCGAATAGACAGTCGATGTTATTCAAAGCGCCGGCATATGCCATGGAAATTTTCAATTTCGCCATAGAAATAAATGAATGATTGGAAAAAATAAACGAAGCGACACACGCGACAGCGTGCAGCGCTATTTGTCATTCGATCTATCTGGGAGGGCCTCTCAACAATCATAAACATGCATGCAAATAAGCATGAATGCTGCCAGCCTGTGTGTGCGTACTTTCGAATTATTTTCGCGACAAACTAGACCATTTTTTCTCAAACCCGTTTTTTCCACTTTGACGCTAATATTCCTGGCGATAACGGAATAATAAAAAAATATTGTATTCGCCCTCAGATCCGGAGAAAAACCAATATCATGCAACGTCTGAGCGCCTGGATTGATGGGCACAGCAGCAGCACCGGGTTCGGGTTGATTTCAACGCTGAAACGCAGACACGAGCCACGCGGCCGCAAAACCGGAAACGCTAATATTAATGTTGGCCCTCAGAAAGTGCAGCCGAGAGTTGCGAATAATGGCTGCAATATCATGGAGACCTCGGAGGAACGCTGCGTCCGCAAAGACGGCGCCCGTCTCTCAACGAGCAATTCATCATCACGCCACGGCACGTCCTCCAACAACTCGTGGTTCTATCGTCAGCTGAGCAATAACAACAGCAGTGGCAAGAAAAAACTTACCGCCACCGACTGGCGATACGAGAAGCAAACGAATCAGGTACAGTGCATTTGTGCGAACGTGTCGCACCGGAATGACGTCCAGTGCGCTGAAACCTGTGCTTATTATACACAGAGACCTGAACTTTTTGCTTCGGGTCGGGTGAGGCAAATATAACAAACGTGTGTTTTGAAAGCGAATGATGTCATTTCGGTCAGACGTGTTCGAACAATCGTACAATATAAAGAATGTAACTTTGAATTGCTGGAAATTACCGGTTGACGGATGTGTTGTGAAATTTTCATGCTAAACTGCTGCTAAAGGTGCACAGCCATGCAACCGTCGTTAGTCCCGCATTGTGCGGGCTACACATAGCGGAAAGGAAAACTTTGCGCATGATATTGTCTCGTTTTCAATGCATTTTCAATGAAACTGAAAAGTCTTCGTAATATGCGCCACGCCTTGGAAACGTTTTTGATCGAGTTTATATTACTTTGGCTCCACGCGCGCATAGATCTTGTCTGCGTCGTGCGCTCATACATTTTGCTAAATCGACCAAGACACTCCATACAGAAAGAGACTTTCGTTTTTACGTTTGAAAATAATAATAATGATCTTGATGCGGTTGGCGGTGCACACTCAGTTCTGTCTGAGGCAGCAACAATATGTTACCACAAGCAAAAGAACGCTGGCGCTTCAGTATTCTTATTGCGCTTGCTTTTATTTTTGGTTTGCGCATAGCAAAACCGATTTGGAGTTCTTTTGCTTGATTTCTCGTTTGAATACGACTCACAGTGAAAGTAGCGGATATGAAAAAAACCCGAAATCTCAGATCAGCAAACGGCCAAGGGGAGTTTCCGGTAGAAAAAAGCCCACCAACTGATTGATATGCACATTTCCATGTGTGGCATACTTCACTTTAAATGAGAATATATCTCGGTGCATGTATGCGCGATGCAGAATGTTTAGCTGTGCGCGTGTATGGCACACAACAATCAACTCCATTTTTTGCCATTGTATATTCAGCCATCGCTCAAACGTGGCGGCTGCGCGAAACCGGAAGCGACAGCAAAGCCAGGCAGGCGTTCGCAAGCGTCCGGCACTGATGCGCGTCATGCTGCGATAATCAACAACGAGCGAAACACGCTGGCTCGAACGATCCGAAACGAGCCGGTCGTCTCGTCAGTGGCAGGGCACGAAAAGCGCAGTCACTCAGTGCAGCCGTCCGCTGCAGACGAACAACACAGACAGCAGCACCAGCATTGTTGCCCCGAATCAAGTTACTCCGCATCCATGATGTCCGCGAATCACCACATGGTCGGCAGTGTCTGCCATCACTCGAGTCATCTGTCAATCAACTCAATCACCAATCCACCAATCAACAACTACTCCACCGATAGTCTGCAGCGGCGAACGAAAATTCGCACGAATCCGTGGTGCCGCGCGGTGACGGCCGCTGAGTTTGGCCTGCCACTGAGTCCGGCGAAGAGTCGACCGAATGATTTGGGACGGAATTCGTTGGTCTACGCGATGCCACCGGTTGTTGTGCCGAAGGGTGGGGTGGATGGTGGACATTGTGATGGGCAAACGATACAGTTGGATGAGTCGCTCTGTAGTTCCGGTTGGTTCGAGAGGGACTACTTTGGAGTCTTGTTTTGAACCATCTTTGTAACTGCCTCCATTTTTGTCAACGAGCCAATAGCTCTGGTTTAAAAGAAATCATGAAAAACTGTCACTTAATAGTCAAGAACCAATCCATCAAATCAACGTTTTTTGCCAGTTGAATTTTTGAAATTTGAAAACTAAAATGAATCTGTTGAAAACGTTTTCCCACTGAACCCAGAAATAAAAGTCACGTTTGTGTTTGCAGGCTACGGCAGCCACGACTGCAGCCCGCAGAGCAGCGTTCACACACCGGACTGGCGTGGCTGCACCCAGCGGTCCTCAAACGGCACCCTCGACAAAGCCGTGATCTGCACGGAACGCGACGTCGACGAAGCGCTCGGGCTGGACTGTGAAGATGACGAAACGTATGACAATGATGATGAACGTGTGATGGACAACACTCATGAGCCGGAGTGTGACTACTACGACTATTGCTTTCTGGTGCCCGAGTATCTGCCGGTACGCTACAGTACGCATTCGAACCGGCCAATCAGCGTCAGCCAATCAAGCAACTGCGATAAACGGCAACCGCCGACGTTCCACGCACCGCCGCCGCCGCCGCTCGAAACGGCGGACACGGCGACTGAGAATGTCTCAGATCGACCGGTCTTTGAGAAACGTGCCGAACCAGCGCAACCGGAGCCGGCCGTTCTGAGCGAACTGAATCGGCGCGTTGGTGCGCTCCGTTCGCAGTCCGTCTATTTGCAGCGCGTGATCGAGCAGGCGAAACGCGACCGCGAACGCCGCTTCAAACAGAAGGAGACCTGCATTGATCAGATTCAACAGTTGACGCGCCTGAAGTGGAAGCTGCAGCAGAAGTTTGAGATGAACCTGTGAGAGTGTGCCACTATTATTTGGACTCTGATGATTCGCGCTTTTTTGTGTTCTCATACGAATTGTGATTAGATTTCAGATCGTTGCGGAATTGTTTTGCTGCTTGGTTTTTCGAATCCTGTGTTTCTCGAAAGTTGTTCTGAGCGAAAATTTCAGAACTTGACGTTTCTTCTTCTTCTTCATTTTGCTTTGCGACCCTATATTTAAGAAACAATTTATGCTAGTCGCATTCACGTAATCTGTTCGTGTAAACTTGAACCGAGCTTATTACTTTTTTTTAAACCCGCCGTCTCAAAATCATTGTCCCGTGCTTCGCATTCACAATTTTTTGGTTTCAAGCAAATCCAACTGTTGAAACATTGATGCTTTATTTGATTTCAAGTTTCCCTGGTCATCCAAATTGCAGTTTTTCATTCAATCATATTCTAGTCATTAAAAAATCTTGTCAAACGTCAGCCGGATGTCATTTTTTTCTGGTCCATTCCATTCTACCGTGTCGTTGCACCAATGAGCACATTCTATGAAACTAAATAAACCTTTGAGAATTGTACAAACTTTTGTTGATGGTGTTTGGGTTGTTTGCGGTTTCTTCGACAGCAATTTACAAACGCAAGCAATGGACGCCACATTTTTCGTAAAAACCCTGTTCCTGCTTCTATTGCTGAGTTGTAAGAACTTTACAGCATATTATTGTTCATGGTACCGTCAAGGCTTGCATACAACTTTTTTAAAGCAATCTGCAACCTGCAAGTTTTTGAAGGACAATTACACCAACTCTATTTTGCTTTGCGGCTTGCAAAAAATAACAAAAAAACGAAGTTTCCTGTACAGTTCACGCAAATTGTAGGAAGTTGGACATAGTTGCGCGCAAACCGGTTGAGCCTAAAGTGAATACTGAGTGGTTTTTTCCTTTCCGGATGTTTTTGCAAACGGAACAGTGAAAACAATTTGTGATTGTCATTTGGGAAGTCTAACTAAACCAAGTGCAGCGCGCAGCTCACAGAGTTTCTTCCTTGGGTTTGAAACAAACGGCACTTACAAATTGCAGTGATACCCCCGGATTCAGAAATGCTTAAGAAAACGGTTGCGTGCTTGAGTTTCTGCGATTCTGTTGAACGCCTTACCATTAAACATTAAACAACATATGCAATACGTCGAATGTTCTTCCGCTTGTCAAAATCGGTCATTTCTAAACGTGAAGAAGCCATAAACATGAACCTTCACAAGACAGCGCAACAAAACTTGTAATTGGTTGGAGCTAGATAACAAGCCCTCGTTGCCTGTGTGTCTTCGTCTCCGGTCTGCTTTTGAGTGAATCTTCAACTTGCATGTGACTGCATACTGTTGCATCTTTGCACAGACAAAGCTCTGTGGTGCCACTCGAAATGTCATATCAATTTTCCAACATTTCCAGTCAAAGACACGACTTTATAAGCTCTCTTGGGAAACCAAACCGCTAGACGGTAACTGCGTCTTCCTTGGGCACTTTTCCAAACCGATTTCTTTTTCAAGCAGATTGCTGCGGCTGACTTTGAAGAGGTTTCTACTTTCCACAAGTGCAGAGATGCGTGAGAAAGGAATTACAACTCTCGGGACAGATTTTTTTTATAAAAAAACCGTCGCATCGGATCGGTTGAACTGGAACAACAAAATAAACCGAGCCGAGCCGGACTGGGAAGCAGTCATAGTAGTGTGTAAGTTTAACGACAAAAATAACTCGATTTTGAGAGGTCTCTCTGGGCGACTTGGAAATGGGGTTTGTTTGTTCTTCAAGAAAAAAGGGCCGCCAGCATTTCGTGGAATAATATGGCGACGAATTAATTTATGTGCTTTGTATATGTGTACGAAAACATGTATGAATGAAGCAAACACGCGTTTTGATTTTCACATGCATAAGATTATCATTTTGATTGGCAATACTGCTGCTATGCGGAATAAGACTGGTACAAAACACACCACTGAAGCAATGCTTTGAGCACTATTGAAAAAGCCTTTTCTTCTGTTGCATTTTGCACTAGAAATCAACCAAACTGACTGAGTCAATGTTTGAAAAGGGATGATGGTTGTTTTGACGCGCACGAGCGAGTTCGTGTGCAATCAGCACTGGCCAGAAAGGATGTAAACATTATTGCAGTGACACGTGTGTGTGCCCCCGCAAATATGCAATAATGAGTGTGTTATGCCACTGGTGATTGCATTATTATTAGGCCCATCGGGTTAATAAATGTTCCGAAATCTGTCAATAATCAGCATATTTTCGGCCACGCGGTTCGGTTTTGATTTCAGGTTTTCGGCAAAATTGCTTGCGTTGTGCGAAAATAAACTCATGTGTTATTGTCAGTGACCAGCTTCAGTCAAACAGAGCGAAGTAAAAATTCAAAAATTCAGTCTTATCTATCGAGCCACACACGCCTGTTGGCCGGTGTGAAAACTGAAAAATACAAAACGAGTTTTACCAAAAACATAAGAAAATGCTATCGAAGATGTGCTACGCACTCAAGCAAGTTCAACGAAAGCGAGCGCGCGTCGGCAGCGGCGATTTCAATGTTGCCACTTCTTTGGTCGCTTGAATTTGCGTTGCACTGCTCAATTTGTTGTAGTAGTCGTTCTGCTGCTGATTGTGTGATTGTGAAATTATGCTCCGATTTTTGAGAGAATTCAATGTTGCTGGTGGTAAGCAGGCTACCAGGGTGGCGACGTTGAAGTTGGTTGGTGACAAAGTTCAGGTCGCCACAACACCTGAAAAAAGAAAGAAAATTATTGTCTTTACTCGTTCAAAAATTTTTAAAGTTGAGATCTGAAAACTCAAATGTCAACTGCCACTTAAATTTAGCACTCCACTGTCGATGTCATGTCAAGGTATAAAACAATGAAAATGCTAAATGAGCACATGAAAACCTGTCCTCTTGACTCCAAAATCTGATTTGACAGTGGACTAATTTGTTTTCTAAAAATCTGTTATTACCTTCATTCAATAATAAAAACAGCAAAACAACCACACAAACCAACCAGCCGTAGACGCACACAGCGGCGACCGCATCCTTCGCCGTCTCCACTTGCATCCAAACGTCCCGCAACAACTGACCTTCCACGATCACTGGCAGCGAAAACTGTTGGCCAGCCTGATTGCCAGCAAGCGTTTTCACAAACGAGCAATCGAAATTCAAGCCCATCACTTGGTGTTGTTCAGACGATAAAAATTCAGAAAGTGTCATTTTCGATGCATCACCCGAAACTTGGAGTTTTTCGCACAGTTGCAGACTCTGATAGGCGATCAGGCCATTGGCACGAATCGGTGAGGGCAAATTTTGTCGCCAAAGCATCGACTGTCGAGCAGCGTCTGCAAATGAGCCCAACGAAATGATTTCAGGAACTGAATTGAGCACTTCCACAGAATTCGCCCGCCAAACGTCCAATCGAAACGGTGAGATTTGTGCGTTCGTTTCAAGTGTGGAACGCCAGTGGACGGAGATTAGAAGCCGTCGTGGTTGGTCGGTCCGGGTGCAAGCGAGGAGGCACGACTTTGGCAGGGCCACCACCAGAACGGCACTGTCGCCGGCTCTGAAATCATTTGGAACATTTGTTGTGGCGTGATCTGGAAAGTTGAGTGGTTGTAACACGAATCACCGGTTGAAACACATGAAATACATGCTGAATCAAAATCAAACGTTAGGATGGAAACGGTTTTTTTTGTCAAGCACCGGAACCGAACCGGTTTTCGAAATACAGCAAATCAACTTCTATTCGCTGAACAGTTTTGAATCCAGCACACGACAACGTCATTAATTTACCGAATGAAAGTTTTCGATTCCAACTGCAGCGTTTCTGGATCAACTAGAACGGAACGAACAGTACGCTCTCGACACGACAAATGTCCGTCAATTTGATTGATCGCACTGCTGCTTGCATACACGTCACTCAACACCCTGAAGATAACCGTGGTCACATGAGACATTCCACCTGAATTCAACCAAAAGCGATACAAAACATTGATTGACCACATCAAGATAGCTTTATAAATCAACACAATGTCGCTCAGTTGGAAAAGCCTGCTTGTTTGCAAACGTTACGAAAAAACTCCATTTTTCAGTCGAAATTGAGCTGAACAAAAAAAAAGCAAATCGAATGAGCTGACCGATCAAGTGAACGATTTCTCAGCTGCACTGTGACAACAGCGGTGTCGACAGACGTCACAAGCAGACAGTCGTTGGTGGAAAGCACCTCCAGTTCATTGTCAGATGTTGAAGGCAGTTGAGCGTTGGGCAAATTATCCTGATTCATTGCACCAGCGTTCTGCAATGAGAAAATCGAAAGCATACTCAACAGGATCAAAAAGTGACAAAACTGAATGCAACGAAGTCGATCGATCGGCAGCGTTACACGCATGGCTTACACATTCAATTGCTGAACAAAGAAAAGTTCGCACGGAAGTTGCAAGCTGCCAATTTTATTGGGAAATGAATGAATATTCGCATCGAATGAATTCAATGAACGGCCGGTATAACATGAAGTAAAAAGTAAACCGATGAAATGAAACTTGGATCAGCTTTCAAAAACAATTAAGTGCCACTAAAGCACCAGCAAACCTGCAGTGTCGTGAACGCGTGCGAGTCACGTGCGCACAACACATCAAGCAGCCCATCAATCAGCGCATCCTTCTCGCGAATCAACTTGCGCTTTCGACCGATTTCGCTTTTGATTCTGGCCAATTGCACTGCTGCTGCTTGCTCCGGCGTTGAAGCGGCCATTTTTATCCAAAAATGGATATTTGAATTTTGAAAGGATGCCCAAAAGTTTTGCAGTATGAACGCAAGAGATAAGACACTGAGGTGCAGTGACGTTTGCGGTGACGATGGCTTGGCAGGAAATTCAGTTCAACCAAATCGATGTCTGAATTTTATTGTTCACAAATAATGGAGCTGTTTTTAAATTCATTCGAAACAAATTTAAAAAAGCATACTGATTTACTAATATACAACGAGAATGCGAACAATCAACCTGATCTAAATAAAACTGCGTCACAGGCACAGCTTCCAATAAATCAAGCAATCAAGAATCAAGACAACAAAGAAACGTTGAGCAAGTGAAACGGTGACAAATCACACGATCAAAGTTTTGGTTTTATAGGAAGGTCATGTTCAGAGTCAGCGAGTCTTCGATCGAATTTGCCACTGCGACCAAGACCATCGACAAATTTGGAAGCACCTGCAAAAAGAAAACAGGCTGTCGTTGAACTGCAAATCAAATACAATCAACTGATTGGGTGGTGATTGAATTGAGAACACTTATTAAGCAGTCCAACAGCTGAACGCAGCCAATCAGCATGCCAGAATGGCCAAACCACACATGTTTTACAGTTTGATTGTAAGTCACCGTCATTTGGATGACTCCAATGCGCGCTGTTGAAAAAAAGTAGTGGGTGAACCAATTTCCACATAATCTCGGTTAATTGGTGATCAAATGGGTCGACAATCTTGTTTTATTGGTTATCAAATGGCTCGACTGTTCGAGAACTCACAAACCAGCAATGG
This sequence comes from Theristus sp. LFF4_11, assembly GCA_030248135.1. Lineage (NCBI taxonomy): Eukaryota > Metazoa > Nematoda > Chromadorea > Monhysterida > Xyalidae > Theristus > Theristus sp. LFF4_11. The sequence goes on along the minus strand of JASANC010003343.1, from coordinate 72,260 downwards.
ACTCTCGCTCAATGATGGGCATTCCATTGGTGAGTTCGTAGTGGAACGCCTCGTCCAACGAGCGTGCGTCAAACGTGCTGTAGTAGGCGGAGCGTCTGTCAGCACGCATGCACGCCTGCGGCAGTCGGGCGATCGAACGCGCCACGCGCACTGCCTGGCCGACGGCTGCAACACGAGCAGCTGCGTGCAGTCACACGGGCGAAGTGAGCACGGCTGGCACAAAAGCACTTGAACACGAACGTGACAGCCGCAGCAAACACGTTTGCAGGGTGAGATGCTACGGGACATCACGGTCACTGTGAAACGAGACATGCAAAAACCGAAAGAGACCTGCACCAGATACGCGTCCCGTTGGCATGAAACGGGAAGTAGAAATGGTGGCCACAATGGAAGTAAACAAAATGGTTTCAAAGGTTTTCTGTCAAACAAAAAACACCAGATTCCAGATCCTGACAGAAATGAACAACCCATATTCAATGTTTTCTGAGAACTCAAATAGAAAAACAACAACAGACGCGAACCAGTTCCAGTCTGCGAGACTTTGTTGGCGAGGCCCCACTCGAGGGCGGTCTTTGCGTCGATCGTACGTCCCGTAAGGATCATGTCCATGGCACGTGATAAACCTGCAGAAAGAAATTTGAAACAGCTTTGCAAGTCTTGCTAAAAAAGCAAACGAAAACGACAGAAAACCGCGTTGCATACGGACCAATCAACTTCGGTAATCGAATCGTTCCCCCATCGAGCAACGGCACACCTGGACAAACCACAAAAATGAGGAATAATGCACAAGCACAATTATCGAAACTGACTCCATGAAAGGGCAATGAAATAAGCGTGAAACAGCAGAAAATAACAGTTACAAAGAGCTTTTAGTTTCACTGTGGTCGTGACTCGTGAGTCTGAGAATATGATCAAACCAACAACAGTTTCCAACAAACAATATCCGTGCAATGCAAGGGTGTGGTGAAAGCGGGGTTGGGTAAACCAACACCGCCACGTTCCACTCCACCAGCAAACCGTCGCACAGGTACACGATTCCATTCCAACTTCCAACCGAAATCCCACCGAATCTGCGACAGAGCACCCCGAACACGGCGGTCTCGTCACAGCAGCGCAGATCGCACATCGCAGCCAGCTCGAGGCCACCGGCGACGGCGTAACCGGACACTGCAGCAATCACTGGCTTCGAGAACTGCATCTTTGTCGGACCCTGCATGGAGAGCATGCCATAGCAGTAGCAGTCGACTCTGCCATGTAAGATCAACCAGTCGATTTTGCGATTGATTTTCAAAAATGGACAGCACATTTACAAACCAGCGGTCGATTTGTGTCACAAAAACGTCTGATTGTGGCCATACGTTGTTCAGTGTCATCTTTCATGTCCGCCAGTTCACTCAAATCGTATCCGGCGCAAAAATTACCGCCTGAAAAAAGTTGATATTTTGAAACTTTTATGATGCATTCACGCCCAGAAGCTGAGCAGGCTCGACCAATAAGTTCACTCAATTAAAAAAGATCCAATCAACTGTTTCCAGCTCACGTAATTTTGTGTTACTTCACCACATCATATCACATCGGTGTCCGTTCACACTTGATGATGAATGAACAATTTTTAAACTTGAAGAGTCACGCACACTGACGGACAGTGACCAAACACCATGTTCAAGACTCGCTCACCCTTTCCATAGAGCACCGCCACATGCAGATTATTGTCGCTTTCAAAACGACTGAATGCTTGCAAAAGCTTCTTCGCCGTTTCATGGTTGATGGCGTTTCGTTTGTGCGGCCGATTTAGGGCGATCAGACAAATGTGATCAGACGTTTCAAATAGAACGTCGTCTTCGGTATCAGGACGTTCATGTGTTGTTGTCGAGGTTGACATGGCAGAAAACATCACTAGTTCCCTCTCGCTGTCCCTCACAACACAACTCATCAACCAATCAACATTCGCAACTTCCGATACAACTTAGCCAACACAGTACAGTAGAACTCCAAATTATAGGGAAGCAGCCGATTGGTTGGGATAACGGTATGTATGCTTTCTGTGCAGGCAGACGGCATTGCTGTAGTGGCGGAGTTCGGTTTGCACAGAAAGCATGCATACCGTAATCACCACCAATCAGTTGATTCCCTATATTTTAGAGTTCGACTGTGGTGTTGTGAAGCAACTTCAACACATGCGAATGCGACTCATCAGCTGAAGCCGAAGGTTGTGCAGATTGGTGAAAGGGAGAGAGGGAACTTGTCTGTCGAGTTTTGCGAGCGGTTTCTTTCCATAACTCATCAACGCTTGGTCGCACCCGTATGATGATTTTGCCAGTCGGCGCACGAGCGAACGCATTCTGTTCTGTCGTCTGCCTGACGCTGACGCTGACAGGGGTTCGAATTTTTCAAACTTCAAAAATTGCAATCAAACAGTACTTTCTTCTGAAAATGCGTTTAAGACACTTTCCACAGAAGCTTCCCAAGATACTCATAGTTGTTCTGAGGAAATTTGGGGTCAGGGAAATTTTCAGGGTTTTGGGGAAGGGAAATTTTCGAATCCATCTCTTTTTTGGCTAATTTTCAGAGAAGATTTTAGCAAAAATTGACCAAAAATCTTGAAAATCTCAGGTAAAGCTATGGCTTAGCTATTCTTTGTTTCTCTATCTAAATTTTTTTGTTTTTGATCAGAGGTTGCTTGCATAGTTGTTCTAGGGGGGGGCCTGGGGGGGCCGGCCCCCCCAAAAAATTTTCGAATCTATCTCTATCAGACAGGTTTTTTCGGCTCAGCTATTATCTATCCAAAAAAATTTCTCAGTCAGCTATCTGTCTGAAAATTTTTGTCTTCGAAGACATTAAATGAGTCAATTTTTGACCAAAATTGACCATTTTTGCTCGTAATTCTTGAAAATTTCGCTAATTTTAGGTAAAATACGCGTTTATGCTTGATTTTTAGTGTATTTTTAGCATTATTTTGCTGTTTTTATAGCTTTTTAGCGTTTTGGCTGTCTATCTATCAAATTTCAAAATTTTGACCGGCCCCCCCCCCCCAAAGTCACTTGCCCCCCCCCCCCCCCGGGGCCCCCCCCCCCCCAAAATTTTCCAGCTATCTATCTATCTGGAAAATTTGCTCCAGCTATCTATATCGGCCCCCCCCCCCAACCCCTCGGCTCTGGAACAACTATGGTTGCTTGCAGTGACTCGTTGTAGGTTCCTAATCTTAATCATGAAAATTTTTGTTGAACTTTCAAAAAATTGTGCCAAAATTAAGGTTTTCAGAGCATATTGGAGAAATTTTTTTCGATTTTTCAAAAAAAATTGGCATTTTGGTTTTTTAATCACTTTACTTAGTGAGGTCAAATTTAGTTTTCACTATTTCTCTCTACTTTCGTGCAGCACAGCATAAAGACGAACTTGAAGGTGAAGCATAAAGAAATGGGATCGCGCAGTCGCAGCCGCTCAGGCAGTCGAACACGACGAGGGCGCAGAAGTCGCTCTCGCGACAGAGAACGACGCTACCGGAGAGGTGGAGCACGTTACGGCAGTCGGGACGACAGAGACCGAAAACGCGACAGGAGACGGCGTTCTTCAAGTTCGTCTGCTGACGACGTAGAATCACTTCTGCGGAAGGAACGGAGAAAACGGTGGGTGACTGGCTAGTGTTTTGCAGTGAGACTTATTTGTGTTTCCGATTGTATTGTGAAAGTATTTCACTCAATTGCAAAGTTTAATTTAGCTTTATTTTTGCCACCGGAACTCTTCGCAGAGTTTGGCCTTTTTGGTATTTTTAATGCGAGTTTTGTCGACTGTTTCTTCTCTAGAGCTTCCAGGTCTGCCAAATTCGGCTGTCTTTCAGTTTTCTCTGATTCGAGAATGGCCGGTCCGTGCCGCTGTTGCCAAAACGGATCGATTGACGTTAAAATGAAAACCTCGAGTCATCTTTGAGCGGTGGCTCGACCAAATACGCATGTAAACGGCAGCAGTTTTCCAAGTTTCTCCTCTCTGGACTGCAATGCACTGAGCTCGTGTTTGTCTGTTTTTAGTAGACTCGGCCTCGAGAAGGCGAGCACCTCGTCGCCGGCCGTTCCAACAGCGAACAGCAGCACCGTGCGTCAGTCGCCGACGCCTGGCGGCACCCCGAACGGCTCGGCAACGCCGGTCACGATCGACATTTCGCATGACGCCGCAGCAACAACGAACAACGCCGATACGCAGTGGAAACGTATTTATTGTGCTTTTTTCACATTAGTCGCACGTTCGGTTTTTTTGTTCGTCAGGAAATACCCTGTGTACCAAGTGTTTTCACATTTGAATTTGCCCTGAACTGGTTCCAAACAAAACGCATCTCGTCAAGAAGCGAAAACCGCTGTATTGGTTGGCAGTCGCATGTCCACCGATTCACACCCATATCAAGTGCTACGCAAGTATGCAAACAGTTTGTAAGAAGGTGTTTGAGATTGAGTGGAAAGAAATGATACGCAGAGTATGTTTTCGGTGAAAAAAATGAGCAGAACAAAAACACCAGTTTTTCGGAAGAACAAAGAAGCAACCATTTTCAATTGATTCGGATTCGGTGATACTTGTATTGAAGGTTATTGAAATCTGTGAAAGTTCTCCACTAGTTTTTACCACAACAGGTTTTCCACTAGTTTTCGTCACTGATTTGCCACAAGAGCCAGGCGAAATCTTGCCGAACACAGCCCCTAATTTCAGCCGCTCCGCCGCCCTTGTACCGGCTTCTACCGGACGGCACGATCGACGAGTCGAGTCTGCCCGCTGATCTGCTGATGTTCGTCGCGGCCAAGGTGCACTCGGAACTGTCAGACGCGCAAGCCGGCATCGAGAAGGAAGTGCTCAATCGAGTGGCGAAGCTGCGCGCCGACATTGAACTGCAAACGAGGCAGGCGGTCGAGGCGGAGCTGCGCGCGGAAGTGGCTGCCAGTCAAATGCGAGAGGTGAACATTGCGTGGTTTTGGGCGAAACAACTCCATTGAATTAGTAAGACTTGCATTGCCCAAGCTCATTAAACTCAATCAACGCTTTTGAAAGAACATATTGTTATTTGAGTTTATTCGCTCATTATGATGTGATCAATCACTGCGATTGCAAATTCAGTTCCGGTTGAAAACATATCGTCACTCGCTCACACCGTAATTAGTAGTTGTTATCGGAGTATGTTTGTTGGTTTTGAAGGGTTTGCGACTATCATTCGCTATCTGCACCATTCTTTCATCAGAATCTTGTTGAGCATGTTATATTTTGGTGTAATCTTTATTTATTCACAATTTTGTTGACTGATGGTTTAAAACTGATCATTCATTGATTGGATTTCTAGTCACCGCTTTCTTCGTCAGATTGTAATCGAACAACTGGAGGCGGCGACGCACGTCTTTGGAACTTTTGGATAAAAAACAATTCATACTTCACGAAAGTTGTCATTGTTTCTCACTCTAGCAAACTGTGTTCATTGTTGCTCTTCAGTCGACAGAAAACCCCGAAGAAGATTGCAATGCCAGCACAAAATCGAGTGAAAGAAAAAATCGCCATCGTCAGTCGGCCGATTGATTGATTGGTTTTGTTTTTGTCTTTTGCAGGTATCTTCTCCCATTAGCAGTACTGCTTGACTTGTGCAGCGCGCACACACCAGAGCGTATGGAGAGACACAATTTTGTTTGTGCACGCAAAATTTCTGGTGTAAGTAGCGTAACATGTAGCTGAAAATGGAAAAATTCGAATTGAAACTTCACTGTCCAGCTTTCTATGTGTGGTGAAGAGTGTGGTTTTTTATGAAAATAATTTTTATTCATGCTTTCAGATGGATGCCGTGAAGCGATGCGCTGATGCTGAAGCCAAGCTGCAAGCGCAAATCAAAGAGTACGAAACGAGCAGAGAGAAATTGGTGAGTGGTTTTGATGTGCAACATTTTGTCGTAATTTTTCTGTTTTTGCGTTTGCTCTTTCGATATTCTTGCTTCAAAAGCTGAAACGTTCATAGCACGCTTCTAGGCTGCATTTACTTCGTCGCCAATGTATCCCTTTTTTGTCACACTGAACAACAAGCATTACATTTTTTATATTTGTTCACCTCGGTTCGGTGGGGTGGGGTATAGCAACTGACGGATACAAAAACCGAAATTAAGCTAGGCTTTGAGTCTGCTCTCGGGGTTCAGAAGCTGGCACCTCGCAAGCTAATTGTGATATTGACTTTTCGGATCGTTAGCCATCCATTGCTGAAACTCACAGGAGTTTGAAACATTAGAGTTTTCGAAATCAATGAAAGATGGCGTATTTCAAACGACATTGGTCTGTAGTAGCACAAAGTAAATTTTTACACCCGATCAACAGATTTTGTTGTTCTTATTCAATATAGTTTTCGGATAAAACCGATTCTCCAAAAATGATTTCTCCAGGACGCCGAACGACTTGAGATGCTCGAGGTGAAGCGAAAACTGGAAGAGGAGCGAAATGGTCTGGTACGAGAACGGGAGAAAGCCGTCAGACAAGAGCAGAGCACCATACTGAACAAGGGCGGAGCGAAGCGGGCCCCCATTAAACTGAGTCTTGGAGGCGGGTTTGGGGCCAGGTGATCGATTACAATGTGTTTGATTATTGACAACATTTTCCATTCTATTTTTCAATAAACAGTTTGTTGTCTGTTTGTGATTTACAGTTTTGATAAAAGAGACAGTTTCTCGTTTTTGAACTTTTTTCGGGATGCTGTTGTTTGTTGATTCTGATGTGTTCTTTGCAGAATTCTGTTTTGGTGTTACTTGTGTCTCACTCGATTTTTTTTGTAAAAACGCAATTCATATGTGCGTAAGTCCCCGAGCCAGAAATAGTTGTTGAGCAAAGTGAATTTGCCGTGATGGAACTGTAAACTAATTCTTAGCTAAAGCTAAATGTGTGTTCTGCTCTTGTATGATACGGCTTCTTCTTATTCAATGTTTGTATTGTGTGTTGACCCAGTTATATTGTTTTCCCAAAAAGGTACTGACGGAATTGTCTGGCAACTTGCTTGTGAGACTCCAGGCTTCCACGTTACTTTCTGTTATTGGACAAACGCGTTTTTCTGCGATGTCACATTTCTTGCGCCACATTCTTACAGGCAAGTCACAAAGTGAATAGTTAGATTTCATGTTCAGATCGTGTTTTTCCTGTGAATTGCTTGAGTTTCCAATAAAAATCATAAAAATGGGACTGCAATGGAGTTTAATCCTGTCTGAATACGGTAAAGGGATGTTGCCGACAGACCGTATATTTTCAAACGCACATTTTCGAACACACTTGTGTGCAACAAGCAGATTGGTTACTTTTAAAATGAGAGTGTCTGTAATATGGATTTCAATTTTCTCATCTGTGTGCACCTGCCTTAAACCATGGCTTAGTTATTGTTATCAATCAAATTTCCTGCAAATTGCAACAGGGTGAGCCGTGCAATCCAGTTCAGTTTGGTCAGTGCCGACAACACAAAAACAATGACCAAGCTAAAGTGCAGAAGTGACACAGAGCACTGGCAAAGCTGAAATAACCATGGGTTGTCATAGCTACAACAAGCTGCTTATACGTGCGGTTTAAGCGTGTGTGTCTGACAGTTTCAACACTACAGCACGGAACCGAAACACACTTTCGGGGCGTAATGCATTTCGAACGGGAGTTTTCAGAACACCAGCGGCTGTGTGGCGTACTATTGTGTTTTTTTACATCATTTCAGTGCGAACTGTTGTGATTTTTACTGGGGTGACTAACCGGAAATGTGCGCGGAGTAGCAGTTCGTTCCAGCCAGGTGGCTTCATGGTTGATTGAACCGGAAGCTGCTGATTTCCATTGAAAACTGAACGTGACCAACAAGCAACGCAAAAGACGACTGAAAACTCGTTTGGCTTGCTTCTGACAACTGAAGAACAAGCGTCCGTTTGTTGCCATGTCTTCAGCAAAGTCAACAAAGCCAGCGAGATTCCCGTACGACCCGTTGCGCGATCCGAATCTGATGGCGTTTTTCGGCAAGTCATCCGTGAAACGACAGCTGACCAAAAGTGGACTGGTTCGTTTGGTTTTTGCAGCTGTGCGTTGTCTTTTCTTGGTCGTTGCCAAAAAAAGTCTCCAGAGCTTGAGATGCCTTGCTACTAGTGTTGTGAGTTTGAATTTAGCGGTCGGTAGCTTTGTTTGGGTGTTACGCAAGCAACAGCTCGCGAATGTTATTGGTGGCCGACCACCCGATTTTTATTATTTATGCACTCATAATTACGATGTTTCGCCGAGAGCAAACAAATACAGAAACACAAACAACTTTTGTGTCATGATTCATGCCAGCATCTACATGTACTTATTAGATTGCATGTCTTGTCTGTCTGCCATTACGTTAACTAATCGCACGCTTGTCAGTTTTCAATTGAATTTTTTATAAACCCGTGCTTTCTTTTCCTTCCGTTAGTAACCACGTCAAAAATCAAGCAAGACTTTATGTGCGTGTGGGAAAGCGATATTTCATAACTTCAGCAAAATGCGCTTGCCTTTGATCAAAAATGGTTTCAGTGAATGTCAGGTAAAAACTGCGTTTTTTAATCGCGATGAATGAACAATACGAACTTGTACTCCGTGTGCATGGTGGTGCAACAACAGCGTTCGGGGGTCTATTTGTTCGAACGTGTTGGACCTACGACACGACGTCCTGTGCTCTAACACATGCGCTTTTCATGCACAGCAACCCGGACTTTCAGTTGCACGTCAGACCAGAGTGCTTTAAAAATAAAACTGAATGAACGTGTTCTTTCTTCAGTCACAAGCAACGGTTTCCCCCCGATTGCAGGTTGATTCCAGCGGCCAGCCGGTGACCAGCGGTCAGTATCGGCGAATCGTCAAAGAACGCCAGCTGCATGCCGACAATCGTGTTCATTTCCAGAAACAGCTGATGGCGCGAACAACCGAGTTCAACCTTGGCAGGCAACTCGAGTTGCAGCGACAGCTGGAGGCCGTGCACAAAGTGATCTCGTATCGGAGAGTTCGCGTGAGTTTTATGGTTGTTGTGGTGGTGGAAAACGTGTTCCTAAGTTGTTTGTTTTACAAATAGAGCCTTGAAATTGGCCTTTTTACACCTGAGCTTTGCAAAACTCCGTGAGAAAAAAAAGAATTGATGTCAAAATTTTAGCTCAAAAATTTTTAAATTCAGGGCGAGCCATCGAGCGTCGGTCCATTACCAACAACCGAATTGGCGCAGTCACTCAGTCGATCATTGTCCACCCCACAACGTCTGAACATTTCTCAGCAAAACGACACTTCGGCGAAACAACGAGCGAAAAGTGTGGAGCGAGCTGAGCATGAACCGCAGAATCCGTCAACAGCCAGTGCTACTGAAAATACAGACAATGGTCATGTGGATGTGAATGGTTGGTTTAGAAAAAAGTGAAGTTAATTGATTGTTTGCATATAATTTTGAAGTATCGCTGATTGTTTGCTGAACATGAATTATTTATTTGGTGATTGTCATGAAGCTCAGCGTTCTTTTGATTTTACTCTTAACGCTGCCATAAATCTGTTCACTATTCAAGGAGGCACCCAGTCGAGTGGCTATTTCACTGACGGCGATTGGGAGCATCAAATGATTGACCAACAATGGAGGGTCACGCGGTACGCAGACAACACGGAACGGTTCAAGCATTTGCACAAGGTTGGTCAACTTTTTTGTCTGAAACTAATGAACTTCCAACAGTGAACTTCCAACGTCGGTTTTGTTTGATTCCTAAATTCCCTTTTTCAGCTAGACTCCGCCTCGCTGCGCAACTATGCCGACTATCTCGACCACGAACTGACGAAATTGCAGCAACGCCGATTTCGAGACGAGTCAATGCCCATTTTCCCGCCCGTCTCCCGTTCGCTTGCACCCGCCTCTGGATCAATCGACGAAAAACAGCCGTTGAGACGAGTACGCTCGTTGCCCGATGACGAAACGAAGACGAATGATGCCGGAAAGAAGGGAAAAAAGAACAAAGCAATGTACGTGCCATGGTGGCTTCTTTTTGATGTTTGGATGTCACCTCACCAAATGATTATTGATGTTTGTCGAAAACAAACCATTTTCCATCTTCAAAATCTTCGAATCAGCGAAAACAAAACCATCAGAAATTGTTTCGCATTTTCTCAGGAAATCAGGTCGTTTGCCTCGTTCAAAAACCACTGAACCAATCGCGACCAACGACAAAGACCACAAGAACTTTCCACCCATTGGAGCAAAGAATACCGTGGGTTTTTTTATTTGTCTTTGGTTTATCTTTATCGAGTATGCTTAATATTTTTAAAGGAAAGATTTAAAAAGAAATCATTTCAGCAAGCACACCGAATGTTCCTCACGAGTGCACGCGCACGCACCCGCAATTCTTTCCGTCCGCACTGTGTTTGTTTCCTGCGATATCAAGGTGATGGTTGCAAAAAACATTTTTTGATTAATAATCGGTTGCAGTTATGGAGTTGTCGTAGGGTTAGAAACTGAAGTTTTTTGGACTCTTTTTTCTGTGTTTCACTTAGGTGCCCGTTTTGACCGCGACCGATCCTCGGTCGTCAGCATACTGCAGCAGCACTGTGGCGGCAATCCAATAACTGTATTCAAACAAGACCTACTTCCTGATTGTAAGTCTTTCATCGAACAAATCTCCAATTCCGTATTTTCCGAAAAACCAGGTCATAAAACAACACGAACGTTTCAGCCGAATTCTACTTTTTCTCGTATCGTCACCCGGGCTTTGCGTTCAGCATCACATTCTTGTTGGACGGCCAGACGGTCGCACGATTGACCGCGTGTTGCGAAGCAAAATACCCATCGAAACTGCGAGTCGGTGGCGCTGCGGGCCGCTTCAAGTGGCTAGGCTGTCGAAATGCACGACCATGTGCGCAGTTAGTATGGCTTTTATATTTCTGTTTTTAATTTTAAAAAAGTGCAAATAATCTTTAACGTTTTCTGTTTAAAGAAAGCCCAAATTATTCAAATGAGCTTGTAACAATTGTTTTCTACCTAAGATGCCAAGTTTACCGCGATATCCAATCGCCGTACACGAACTACACGTCGAAACGAAGCGATCTGATGATGTCTGTCGAACAGAAGGAACAACTGTTGGAGCACGCCGAGGTCATACGGTTCAGGTAATTTTGTTGACATAATTATTTAGCAGTTAGCTAAATTCAATTTTTATTCTACTCCTAACCGAGTAGGTACCACCCAACAATGTTTGCTTCCTTTAAATGTTTATATGCGTGTTTTTTGTAGCACTTCACTTCCGGTTGCCGCGATGCGAGTAGATGTGCCACTGAGCGATGAACAGCGCCACCAATTGGTCAATTTAGATTCGCAACGACTCCATAAGGCGACCCGGTCCGCATTGAACTTGCCGATCGATCCTCGAAAACGTGAGAATCCCTTTGTTCTGCCTGCGATTTCTGCCGACAATAATGTCAGTAGGGTTTGATAGTTAGTTCGCTTGTCGGATCTTACTATTTTTGATTTGATCCGTTTTGAAATCAGTTGCACGTCAATTTTTGTTGCGGCTCTTTTTGACCTGTCGCTTTCACTAAGTGTGTTGTGATCTTCGTTGTTCTGTGATTTCTTTTTCATTGTTGTTGTTGTTCTTGTTGTTCATTGTTAAAATTTCATTTGTTTTTTAGTGCTTCTTTCTTTCACACGCTCCTAATTTATCTTTGCTTTGCATGTTGCTTATGACATCTTTGTTTTTTGATTACCTCAAATAAAGTTCATGAGCATAATGAAGCACGTTAGAGATTGCAAAAATGTCACTGTTGCACGGCTACAAAAATGATAGTCGTTTTACTTTGTTGAATTTTGTTTTCCAGTGAGTGGCTCTTCGCGGCGACCGATATCAAACAATCAACAAAGAAGAGAAAAGTCGCTGACGAGTTTGTACGAACGTCAAACGATCAGCTCGCAGTCCAAAACCAGCAATTTTTCGCCATTGGCTCCCCGACCACCGTCGAATGGGCCACCTGCGAAGCGCAGATTTGTGAGAAAACCAAAAAAGAAACCACAATCGGAAAACGACGAAATCCTGGTTGAAACAGAAACTGGAATGCACGACAATGAAACTGCTGAAAACGAGCCTTGCCAAAATGGTGAAAAGGATGACAAACAAAAAACGGAAGCAGTCGGTTGGTTTAGCGTCCTCTTCTAGCTTTTGAGCGAAAAATGAATTCTTTATTGAAAAAACGGTTTTTCTAACTTTGGCATTCTTACAGAAGAACAAACTGTGACAGAAAAAGCCGATGAAAAAGCCGAGTTAGTACTTGTCGAGCCAACGTCTGCTGAAGACGCAAGTGACAGTGACAGTGAAGAATCGGTAAAGAGCAACGAGTCCAAACAACGACAAGCAGCTGATCATGAGTCCAATACAACAGGTGAATTGCAAGTGTTGCTGGTGCTGGAAAGAAAACAGTGAATTAGAGAGAACAAATTTGAAAAAACACCAGGTTCTTCCGATCACTCGACATTGGATTCGGAGGAGGAGTCCGAATCGGAATCGGGCGAAGAATCAGAAAATGACAAATCAAAGAACGATAATGTTGACACGGGCAAATCCGCAACTAAAATTCAGGCCACTTTCAGGGGCCACAGGGAACGAAAACAATTGGCTATGCGTTAGTTTCAAGATCAAAAGTTTTTGTTGGTTAGTGTTTCATTTAACGGCACGTTTTTCTCGCAGAACACAACGCTGCTACAAAAATACAAGCGCACTATCGCGGCTATCGTGTTCGGAAACAGCGCTTCAACAAATCCAGTTGGTTTTCAGTGTTATGTGTCTGAAAGAATTTCAATTTGCGGCTTTGTTTGTGTTAGGATACTTACCAACAACATTGGTTGTTTGAAAGAAAAGAAAGGAAACCAAATTTAGATTCTGCTGCACATTCAGTGGCAGACGAAGCGGCAGCAACGGCAGGTTGGTTTGTGAAGTTTCTGTATTTTTTGTGTAACTATGGGTAAAAATGCTTTCTAATCTCTAGAGTTGGAGGTTCGTCTGCGACGTGCAAGTATCGATTACTTGCAAAAGGAGCTGAAGGCTCGCAAGCAACGTCAATCGTCGTTGAACGAACCCGGTCCTCCGAGTAGAGCTCAGTGGTCAACAACCAAAAACACTGTTCCCGATGATGAGAATCACTCTGACGATCATTCGTCCACACGAACGTTGAGTGAACTGGAAGAGGGTTTGTTTGTTATTTTCCAGATTTATTGTTCTGATGCTTTTTTGAAATACCGCTCTATCATATGTTTTGTTTCTCAGATAAAGCGAGCGACGACAACGAAAAAAGCAGCAACAGTGGAGATAATGTGGAAGAGTCTACCAGTGGAAGTGACGAAGAGGAGTCGCAAACAGAAACGGAATCCTCCGAATCCGAAGGCGACCGGTGGATGTGCAATATTTGTAACTTTGAGAATCTCAACGAAATGCCTACTTGTCGCATTTGCAAAGCTGTGAAAGGCCTGCAGCCGTCCTCCGCTGGTTCTGATGAGTAAGAATCCGGTTTATCAGTTTACTTGCCAGATGGTGTAAATTCATTTCGATGAATAGTTGAATGCAAAACACCAGTTGGTATTGCTTTTGTGAGGCAGGAAAGCCAGTATGTTGCTGTCTCGTGTGAGATTATCTACTCAGTATTTTCAACAAAAGCGGATATGGATCTCTTTTTGACGCTGATTTTTTTAAAGGAAATCGTGCGTAATTCAAAAACCATTGTTTGTTTGTCAGCTCCGATTTGGCAGACGACAGCGCAGCTGACCAAGAGAAGCAACAGTCTGATTCAAGTGAGGGCACAACAAACACCAATGATCAAGACGAGAACAAAAATGAGATACTTTCATCAATTGCCGAAGATGGCGACAAAAATGCAAATGAAATCTCCGATAATGGTACACATTCGAAACATTTGATTTTTTTTGTCAGTGCAAATGATAGTGATCGAAAAAACATAAACTTTGCAAATTGATTTATTGAGTTTTTGGGCAATGGGCACAACTGAAGAGACCACCATTGCTCGGCGTCTTGTGCTTAGGTCGAAACGCCATGTTTTGTTGGGTTTTTATTTGGTTAGATTCTTTTTTTCGAATTTCGAATTCTAATCCAAAATCACAACTTTAGAATCCAAACACTCAAAGCAGTCAGGCTCTGAAGAATCTGGTCCAGATGATGAAGCTGAAGAGCACAATGAACGTGAAGATCCGCCACACGATCCAAAACCGGAATCGACTGCCGATGATGCTGCGAGGTTGTTTCAATTGTCTGAGCTTAAAAACTTATTCTTAGATTTCAGTTTGATTATGTCAAAAAAGCCAGACTGATGTTTATAACAATCAGCATCAACAGCGAAAAAGCAGAGGATGGCTCAAATGATGAACAGAATTTGAAGCCGCCGCAGATAGCAATCGAAGCAAATACACCAACGCCCCGTGACGAGGCTGATGTGGTCCCTTTGAAAGGACTGGTCTGTTTCCCATGATTCATCAGATTTGGAATCAGCTCGGAATGTTGACGGATAAATGAATTCAGCTTCAGGGTATTCCGGCAACTGAAACATTACACGGCGAGAATCGAGCATCCGAGTTGAGCACGGAAGATGTCACATTGTCTGGTCGACAAAGCATCAGTGATGATCCAAAGGAGATAGAACAGGTATGTTGTGGCTGTCTTTACATTTGATAGTTTCGAAGGAATAGTTCTGACGTTAAAGTGCAGGTAGCAAAAGCGCTGGCTGCGAATCAGCAAATGCGAACGGTATCGCTCAGATCTGCAGGGTTGACCGACCACGCGCTACGCGTCATTTGTGACAACCTAGAACAGCAGGACAATCAATCAGAAATTCAGGCTAGCACGTTGATCGTTTGGCCTGTTATGGCGCTCTGCTAAGTTGTCACCACAATTTTGAATACAAAACAAATTTAAAACACGACAGTTCAGCGCGTTTTTAGGTCATAAATCTGAACAATAATCAGCTGACCGAAGAAAGTGTACCGGATCTGATTCGACTGATAAGCAATCGACCTGTGGAAATTCTATTGTTAGTCAGTGCAAAATTGTTTCTTCGTTTTTTGGCATGGGATTGGTTCCATTTTTACTTTCGCGCTTGACATGTATGATGCATGACATGAAACCAAATTTAGATTGCACGATAACCAATTAGGGGACGTCGGAATGTCACAGTTGCTTACTGCCATTACGAATGATAACGCTCTGCGAAAAACGCTGCGCAGGATCGATATTGGTCAGTTTCAGTACAAAGCGAAACCATGGATGTTTTGGTTAACTGCTTTCACATGTGATGTTTTGGTGAACTGCTTTCACAAAACCCTTTCAAGTGTGCCACCAAAAAATTCTTCGTAGGCGAGAATCAGCTGGCCGACCGTTCGGTGTGTGCGCTTGCCAACATTTTGAACGAACCAGATAACGCAATCAAGAGCGTCAATCTTGGCGGCAGTCGTCACGTGACCACTGACGGCTGGCGAACATTGTCGCGGGCGTTGACACAGCACAGAATTGAGGCGATCAGCTTTGACTACTGCATGATGGGCGACGACGTCGCTGGCGATATCTGCATCGCCCTCACATCTAGTGCAGTCTTGAAATTTGTCGACTTTGACGGTTGGTCACGCTGTTTAGTCAAACTGTCTTAGGGTTTGCTCGATCATTCTCTACAAGTTGAGATGTGGGCAAAGGGGCCGGCTGAGTGGCTGAGTGGATAGCACTTGGCACTTCCAATCGCCCCCCTCCCCGTTGGGGGTTATTTCGCGCATAAACGTCGGCTTTCTTGATTTACAAGATTGCTGTTCCGGTGGCGAGGAACTTAATCCTATCCTCCACCCCACTTCTATAGCAGAGAAACTGCTTTCAACATCGCAGCCCATGTGGTGGACAATAAAAAATTGCGACACTGCCTTTCCCCAAGGGCGTTGGGTAAGGATAAAAAAGGGGGCAACAAACAACAACATGTGGGCAAAGGGTGTGTAAAGACTGAAGTAAATCGTAGCAACCCATCAACAGCATTTATTACAGGGAATAATTTGACGAACAACTGCGCACCGTCGTTGACAAATCTCGCTGTCCACTGTCCACAACTGGACACAATAATGTTGAGCTCGGGTAATGATATAACCGATGATAATTTGGCAATAGTAAGACGTGTTTTGGATAGAAAATAATTTTTCATTTTATACTTTTTAGAGTTTGATTATTTTTTTGAATCATTTGTTTCAAATCTGATTTGAGACCTGGAGACGCTTTGTTGATTAAATTTGTCATTTTAAAATTTTATGCTTTAAAAGGGCGTTATTTCATTTTTTGAATAGTTCATATGTTTATGCGACGTGTTAAAATTTTCTCAACGCATAAAGTTTTATACTGTACGTGGTTATCTTCATATGAAACACTCAAGCGCTGGAGTTGTGACAAGAGCTTTTAAAAAAAACATCATTTCTATTATTGTATAGTGGCTGTGATTTGTGGCGTGCCATGTCATGACATGTATGGTAGTTGTTTCGTGTTCAAAAAGTACAATAATAAAAAATTATTAAAAATTGGACGTGTGGTGAAAAGCAAATTTTAAAACTGTTAAAAGACCAGAGATTTTTTGATCTGGGTACTCATTCATACTCAACGCTCCTATCAGGCAAGTTGTTTTTAGTTTTTATCCACATAAATGTAATGTTGTGTTTATGTATTTGGATTTGGACATGACGGCTTTGTTCAATGTTGTGAAAAAGATTACAACAGATGTATCTAGTTTCCAATAAGTTCCGCTTGAAAGTCGCAAACTTTCTGTCCTTTGGCTTTTTCTGCTCCTAATGCGTTAAACTCTCAGAGATACTGCACACTTGTCACAGTGCTGGGTTTTCTCACATTTGGTGAAAATTTCTCGAAGAAATATGGTCGAAAACCTGCACGTGGTGCAGAGTTCCAGTTGAGTATGCTTTCAACATCGTGTCAAAACGGTTTTTGTCCGCTCAATGGAGATCTATAATCCGCACCTTTTAAAGAGAATGTGTCTGTAAATGTAATCGTGTAAACGCAAATTGTTTTTCGCAGCAGCAGTTGTTTATTTGCACTATGCTTCACGTCAGCTTAAACACATTTTTTACATGCGCAGATTCATTTCAGCGGCTCGTGTTTGTTGTTGAAAGGCGTCATTGACAAAGTGCGTTCGTTCAATATGGGTGGAAAAAGTTCAAAAGGTTGGTGTCTTGTTGTCGACTGATTATTTTAAGATCAGCTCAGTTTCTAGTGCGAATGGTGCCGATAACTATTTTTGGTGTTTCAGAAAAACCTGACAACGCGATCACGGCAGCTGACGGCGCCGTTCCACAAACGTCTCGAGTGAACTCGCCAAATGAGCAGACCGAAAAATCGTTGAACCCGCAGCCTAGCCCACGACAAAAGCGCAAAGACAAAGAGAAGAAACTGACGACGCATCCAATCTCGCGTCCGCATCGCGAGTTGATTCGCGAAAACTTCAACAATCGACCGGAAGACATCGGTTATCGTATTCTGATGTTGACTTACGAGAAACGCTTAGATTTTCGCGACTATTTCGCCGAAATCGGGCGGGCGAATTGGCCGGCGATGGGACAAATGTGGACGGAGTTTATGGAGGAGATCGTCGACAATCTCGATCACATCGACGAGGTGCTGCGGCTGTCGCGGCTGATGGGCGAACGACATGTGGACTTGAAAAAGCTGGGATTCAAGCCGGACTATCTGGTGACCATCGCCGACTATATGACGGTCGAATGCACGCGATTGGACATGGCGCAACACGGACAATCGGACGTGATCGAGGCATGGGGCGGTTTGGTGGCGATCATTCTGAGCAACGTTCGCGCCGGCTACTATGATCGACTGAGGACGGAACGACGCAAGTCAACCGTTGCTGCTAGGGTGTCTGTTTCCCCTGTTTCTAGACCGCTCATTTGACACATGTGCACGATGATTATTCTTTGCTGGTTGCATTTTACGGCGTACGATTCATTGAAATGTGTCGTCGGTGGTACGGTTTATTACGATGGTTCAATGACACATGTTTTTGTTTCGGACGTTGCTCATGAAAGGTTGCTTTGTTTATCTGATACGTGCGGTGCAAAACAACTTGTTTTTCTCAATTGGTTGACAGTGGGTTTTCGCTCATATAGTAATTTAAATTAAAACCCTTCATTTCTTCAGTGATTGTTATGAAACTAACAGGACATTTTGACTGAGCGTCAACTGATGCGCTATACCATCGTGATACAAATTTGTGTTGCGTTTCGACTGACGTTCAACAACCGGTGCAAAATATGGTTCTTTAAGAAATGTAATTGTATGTAGTTGTGGAACAAAATTCCACATTCCCTCAGAGTCGAAATTTGTAGTTGACATCCACTCCACCAAATTCAAAATTGAAAAACTCACACAAACAGGACCACAAATCATAACGCAGACACAACGCAGATACGCGTTGGGACCGGGTCTGCTGCGCTTCCCCCAATTGATATTTGACTGCCGTGTGCCGTCGTCAGCTCGTTAGGTGGGTGGGTCACGTCAGGTTATTTCACGGTTTTAAAACTGTTTTTACCAGGGTTTTTTTTACAAACGGTTTTTCAGCTTCAGAATATCACTCTGGATTTTTCCAAACACACAACACAGTTGAGCAAGAAAAGCTGGATAAAACCTGTTCTTGCCGGTTTTGTGAACAATAATCTGTCGCGTCTGTGGCGCAGGTGTAGGGCTTCGTCTACCGTTCTGTAGGTGGAAAGTTCGATCGAACCTCGCTGCGAACAAGACATACACAATGGAGAAACTAAAGTGACCAACAACATCTGATGGTCTACCCCTCCAGAGCCAAGGGTAAATTTGGGTCGGGGCAGTATTGCCCGTTTTCGTCGGAGTTTGGTACCTTAGGGTTTCCGGAACCGGCGCGCGAACAAAAAAAATTAAAAGTGTTGCTTTTCCCGCACAATTGAGTGATGGATTCGACGATTGAAATTTTGGATTGGATTTGTTTCGACGACTGAAAATTCAGATTTTCTATTGGTAAAAAACAGGTTTTTTATTCTTCTTGGCTTGAAAAGAAACGGGTTTTTTTCATGAAAAAAATCGGTTTTTCACGTGCCATCCCTAAAAAAGAAGTAGCTTAGCTTTAATCACTTGCTTGAAGCGTTGCGAAAAATTTTCTTCCAATATGCTCTGAAAACAGTACTGTGGGCGAGGGGGGGGTGGGGGGGTCCCCCCCCAGAGCACCAGAGACCGTCGGGTGGGGGGTGTACCGTGCCACCCCCCCTAAAACCGGGCACCCCCCCCCCCATCGGACCCCCCCTCGAAAATTTGGCCGACACCCCCCCACACCCCCCATGAAATTTTGTGTGGGGGAGACCCCCCAAAATTTTCCGTACACCCTAAAATTTTTTTCGAAAATTATGATTTTTTGTCTATAAAGTCCATAATATAAGCTGAATATATGATAACTTGACCATCTTCATTGCATAGTTGTTCCAGAGCCGAGGGGTTGGGGGGGGCCGATATAGATAGCTGGAGCAATTTTTTTGGATAGATAGATAGCTGGAAAATTTTGGGGGGGGGGGCCGCGGGGGGGGGGCCGTGTGACTTTGGGGGGGGGGCGGTCAAAATTTTGAAATAATTTGATAGATAGATAGCTAAAACGCTAAAAAGCTATAAAAACAGCAAAATAATGCTAAAAATACACTAAAAATCAAGTATAAACGCGTATTTTACCTAAAATTAACGAAATTTTCAAGAATTACGAGCAAAAATGGTCAATTTTGGTAAAAAATTGACTCATTTTATGTCTTTGAAGACAAAAATTTTTAGACAGATAGCTGGCTGAGAAATTTTTTCAGATAGATAATAGCTGAGCCTAGGGTTGGCACAGGAAAAAACCCGGTTTCTTTTCCGTTTTAAAACCGTTTTTTTTTCAGTTTTTTTTCTTGAAAAAATAAAGAACCGGTTTTTTACCTTAAAAATTTTCAAACTTCGTGGTCAAAAATCACAACTCTTCGTTTGATTGATAAAATGTAAAATTATATTTTTGAAAAAACGGTGCAGTGAACTGTCAAACTGAACTGGTGAAGCATCATTTTGCAGAAGCTTTTGTGGCAAGGGTCAAGTGAATTACGATGAAGACAAGGTGACTGCTAAACTAAGTGCATATGCAGAGTAGGTAACTGACGATGTTGTCGATTTGCAAAGGGTAACTGATGAAATGTTATTTTTCAAACGCAATCCGCCACCGGTTTCACTTTGCAGTTCTGCAAATCTCGCCCCCTAATCGGGGTCAGCTATCCGGTCTCCTTGCAACCGTCCCTCCCCGCTCCCCACATCTACACGGTCACTGCCCAGTCTTTGCTTTCAATTTATTAAACGTGCTGCTTTGGAAACCAATGAAAGCGAAATTAATTTGATTTGAAACAAAAAATTGGGTAGCATTTGGTGGCAAAAATAGCATATTGGGTCGGTTGTATGCCCGAAAACAGCATTTTACGCTGCTCAAAATTACTAATTTTGATGTACAGAGTGGGCCAAAAAAAAGGTTCCATTTTCAAACTGCTGTCACTGGCTGGTATTTCAATATTATGAGCTGAAATTTTCAGCATTGATAAAACATGTGATGCCATTTTTCTGACAAAATTTTTATCTAGTTTGGTCAAGTAGATTCAGTTTTACAGCACAATGTTTAAAAATTCCCAAATTTTCAAAAAAAAACGGATTTTTAACCAAGAATTTAACAGCTCATAGACATCCAAATAATCATCATCAAGGTTTGTCGTCCGGCAGCGGCTGGATGGAATTTTACGCGAAACTGGCGAGTCACTGCAGAAAAACTTTCAGATTGCTCCCACCAATCTCCCACCAACCCACCAAGAGCACACCAGACCCGTTGTTCTGCTGTCCACTTAACCATGACGAAACTGCAGAAAACTGAAACTGAAACACTGTTTTTATTCAAACCGCAGAAAAACTTTTCAAAAGAAACAAATTAACAGACAGAGCAACACAGAAAACAAAAAATCAACTGAACAATTCTTTCTGTCGCAGTCGCATGGCTGCTGACTCGAGTCCGTTGTGAAACATCAGAATTTCCTCGAGGTGCTCAAATGCAATTCAAGTGTGAGACCTTTCCACTCTGAGCGCATGATTTGAACTATCACGGGTATCCAAAAAGACCAATTTGTCACCTTCGCAACAGTTTCAAAATTGAAACACGCATCTTGATACTAATTTTTTATTGCACTCATTTCAGTCAATTTGTTGATTTTCGAGCTTTTTAGAAAATCTGCCACAGTGAGCGTTAGGAATTATATATCGGAAAAAAAAATTTGTCAGTAAAATGGCAACGCATGTTTTATCAGTGCTGAAAATTTCAGCTCATAATATTAAAACACCAGCCAGTGACAGCAGTTTGAAAATGGAACCTTTTTTTGGCCCACCCTGTATTTCCTATTTTGAGTTTAAGATGCCAAGTTCTGAAAAGTTTAGGAGCTGGGAAGCATTCGGTTTTTTATGGTTTTAAAACGGTTTTAAAACGGAAAAGAAACCGGTTTTTTTCCTGGCAATATAAAAAACCGGTTTTTTACCAACTCTAGCTGAGCCGAAAAAACCTGTTTGATAGAGATAGATTCGAAAAATTTTTGGGGGGGGCGGCCCCCCCAGGCCCCCCCCCCAAGAACAACTATGCTTCATTGTAATTTCAACGATTTTGCAGCAAAATTTAGCGTTTTTCCTTAAAAATTTGAGCGAAAAATTATCCGGGGGCGGGGGGGGGGGGGTGGACCCCCCACAGAAAATTTTGAAAAAATGCACCCCCCATGGGACCCCCATGGGGGGGGTCCCACGTTACCATTGGTTGGACCCCCCCTCACTTTTTGATCGGCACCCCCCCCCCCACGGCACCATACCCCCCCCCCTTCGAAAATTGTTTTGGGCACGGTACTGTCTGAAAACCTCAATTTTTCAATTTTCCGGAAGTTCAACAAAAATTTTCTTTGATATTACGTCGTAAAACCGTCAGCAGATAAAACCGACTGATTTTAGGCTTCAGCAACTTCTGCGATGAAGTTTTTTGACCGGCCCCCCCCAAAGTCACATGCCCCCCCCCCGCCGCGGCTAGGGTTAGGGGAAAAAAAATCCGGATTTTTTTTAAATTAAAAAAAAAATCTTTAAAAAAAATAATTTTTTTTACAAGTTAGGTTTGTTCGAAGCGTCTCGTCGAGCTGAGTTCATCTAGACTATTTTCAGAACGATCCGGAAAACTATAAGAGCGAAAATCGTGTTTTATTGAAATTATGTCCATTTCATAGAGGGAAAGTTGCATTTTCAACAGTAAAACAGGACAATTTTCGACGTGTACTTGAATATTGAACCGTTCTTAGTTGTTCCTCTTTAGAAAATTACCAAAATTTGACTGTGTTCGAAAATTCCTGTTTGCTGTAGCTAAGTCGGCAACCCGGTTGGCCTACATAGGGAAAGAAATATTTTGTACTAAACAGCAAAAAGAAAACCAAAGCGTGAATTATAAGCAATCACGCACGCGCTTTAGAAATATATGTTTTAGAAAGGTGTGCCAGCCAACTCATTCTATTTGTTTAGTTTAGTTTTCAATCAAAGAGAAGAAAATGCAATTCCATGTTGCACGTTGCGTTTTACGAAACCTGATTTGATCGTGCCCTGATTTGGTAGCCCAGAAAACAAATAAGAAAACGAGAATCTAGCACGGTGATTGGTTGGCCAAAGAAAACAAATGAAAAACGAATCTGGCACGCTGATGGGTGGTGGTTGGTTACACCTGGCTGGCTGCCTTGATGAAAAATTTCCGGATGGACATTTCGATCGGTTGTTCAAAACTTCGTGTTTTCCCTATGGAAGATGGAACGGACAGAAAGACTCAGAGCCTAGTTTGGATTTGGAACAATGAAAAAAACTGACGAAGAAAGTGGTGAACTGAAGAAACAATAAAAACTGGTGAACTGAAGAAGAAACTGATAATGTAGCGATGAATGAAATCGGTTCATCGTTTTGGTTTGCTTTCTGGTGTCTGGTCCATTTTCCGCATCGTCAAGTTTCACAGATGGGTTCCTGACACTTCCCCACAGATGGGTAGATGTTGTGCGTGTGAAACCGCTGCACCCGTGCCAGTGGAATGGATTTTTGATGAAGATGCATATGCATTTCTTTCATAATGTAGCACTCCGCGGCAACCCCTGTCGACCCGGTCGCCCCCCCCCCCCCAAGACACTTACTTTCAGGTTCAACCAGCTATGCTATCTGCCACATGGCGAGAGAGAGCCCACTCTTCAAATCATCGTATCGAAAACACGTACCATGATTTCGCGATCACGTTGCGGGCAACTAACAGACGCAAGTTTAACACGTTAGTTTAGCTCAGCACGCAAGTTTTAACATGTGGCCATGTTATCGGGTATCTGAAAAACGGTCGTGTGATGTGGTATTAACCAACATCTCCGCTCCAATTGTTTAACAATATATCGCACAACTCCATTGTAGACCTATAACATACGCCAATCAACAAAATATCATGTTCATCTCATGGCCTACCGACTGAAAAAACATGTTCTAAGTTGCAAGAAAACGATTTCTGAAACGATATTTCAATTCAGTTAAGTCATTTCAACGCTAAAAATTGACTCTAGAAGTCATCCAAATCGAAAAACATGGAGTACGTCGGTCAAAATGACCAAATAATGACATGTACCTGAGCACACAAAGAAGTTGGGAAGAAAATTTGGTTTGAACTTTCAAAAAATTGTGCCATAAATCGAATTTTCAGAGCAAAGTAGAAGAAAAATTTTTCAAATTTTTTTTTAAGTTTGAAAAAAAAATCCAAATTTAAAAAAAAACGAAAAAAAAAATAAAAAAAATTTTTTTCATAGCCCCTAACCCTACCCGCGGCCCCCCCCAAAAATTTTCCAGCTATCTATCTATCTGGAAAATTTGCTCCAGCTATCTATATCGCCCCCCCCCAACCCCTCGGCTCTGGAACAACTATGGTGTTATTAACAAAATAAAATAAAACAAATGAACAAAAAGTACGAATTTTGGTTTTCAATGCGACAGACTTCAATAGATGTTCTCGACATCTACTTTATTTCAGTGTTCCTCTCAGTTTCAGACTGTCAAACGGGACAAGAAAATGCCCAGTTTGACCTGGAAAGGTGACAAAGCATGAAAACTTCGTGGGCCGCAATCGTCCCAGGCCGCAAGACCAACGTTTTAGCGACACCGCAGTGGCCACCGAGTGCACTTGATTGGCAGTCACGCAGCACCCGTTCGATCTCGGTTGTCATGAGAACCCGACATTCGCCATTCTCTAGCGTGTGTCGGCTTCGTCGAACACACGTTAGGCAAATGACAGCCTGCAGTCCGCTGTAGTTAGAATTATCGCAGGCGGGAGCACACCATCAGCTGCGGGAGCTGACCGCCGGTTCTTATCTCCCGCGCGGGAGCTAACCAACCACCATTGGTTAATTCCCGTGCGGGAGCCAGCCAACGCGGGAGCTAACCACCATTGGTTAATTCCCGCGCGGGAGCCAGCCAACGCGGGAGCTAACCGACGTGACACTGGATTAGTGGCATTTTGAGGGTCAAACGCAAGAAGACGCATGATATCGGTTTGGAAAAGGGGTAAATGAGGTCACCGAAACAAAATCTGAAAAAAGAGGGAAAAACTTGAGTAAAAAACAAAAATGCCACCAACAACCCCATCACACTGCACTTTTTTAACTTTCAGACTGCCAAAACGACAACATCAACGGCCTAAAATAACTTTGTAGTGATTGATGAGTGTTGATTTTTGCTTGTAACTTGTTAGGGGATGACCGATGAACAAAAATTAAAAAAATAACAAGCAACCTGAAATCTGAAGAAAGTAAAATGTACTCTGTGCAACAGCAGCCAATTCCAGTGCGACTTTCGTCAACGGCCATGCTTCCGCTCAATCCGCTATCGGTCCGTTTAATTTTGTTTTTGGTCGTTTGTAAATGATTCACTTTCATCTCATGAATACTTGTCGAGTACCACCATTTATTTTCAACGTTACAATTCGTGTCAACATGCAGTCGAACTTCACATTACAGGAATTCAGCTGAATGGTAGGTGATCACGTGGGCGTGCGTGATGCACGCTTTCTGCGGAGGCATTGCTGTGAAGGCGGAGTCTGTCCTGCACAGAAAGCATGAAACACGTGATCACCGATCAATCTGCTGATTGCCAACAATTTCAAGTTTGACTGTGATCACCAATCAATCAGCTGATTGCCAACAATTTCAAGTTTGACTGAATGTGCAAGTGCAACTGAACTAATCCATGACTTTTTTTTGAAAAGTTCTCTGCCCACAGAAAGTGCAAATCATCCACAATGGAAAGAACTTGTTTGGCACTTGGAGGTCAATGGAGTCGTCCACCACCATGGCAAACCCAATTGCAGGTGATGCCACCGGCAGGCCCGCCGTCGACAGCAACCGGCCACCACAACTCGTTCATGGCCGCTGCTTCAACGTCAACTCAGAACGCGTCGTCGGCGGCGGCAGCGAAATTCATGCACACGAACGGCGGCGGAGCGCAAAACGCGATCACGTACAACATTGCGCAGCAGCAGCAACAGGCGCACAAGCAACAGCAGCAGCTGCACCAAATGGCCGGTCGCAACGGCCACCACCACCACCACCACCAGCACAGTTTTCGCGCGAGCATGCCACCGCAAGGCGTGCTGTTCCCGAACAACGGCGCTTTTCGGCCGCACAGCCATCGTCAGTTCTCGGGTCAAGCGCAGAGCGGCGGCGGCGGCTGGTTTGGTGGTGCACCGCCGAGTGTGAACCACGCAGGCAACAGCGCGGTGGCGTCGTTTGCGCACGCACACCAACAGCAACAGAACTTTCTGCAACCGCACCAGCATCAGCCGTTCGTGCCGCAGCAGCAGCGGCCGCAGTTGCAGCGCAACATGAGCTGCGGCAGTCAAATGGACAAGATGGCTCTCTATGCAGTCAGTGTCTCTGTGCAACCTGGTTTTTTACAAACGTGTCTGACTGAACGAAATTGCGTGTGCTGTTAAATATGCTCTTCTCCACGCATGGGCATGGCAGGGCAACCAAGCGTTCAATTTTGTAGGCTGATCCTTTCACGTTTAAAAATACGTTTCGAAGTCAACCAAACAGAACCAAGAAATCTGCAATTTTTATGTTCGCAGTTTGTTGTTTTGCTTCAATCAGCCTTTTTTCACATGGCTTCCAGCATGACGCACAACTGGCCGGCGCGGCCACCCTGAACGGCCGATACCAGTTCCTGCTCAACCACCTGCCGCAGTACCACCAGGCGAGCCAGAGTGCGAGTCCGGTCGCATTCCACTCGATGCCGCCGTCGCCCGTGCGCAACCAGCCCGCAGCAGCACACGCGTCCTCCATTCACCTGAAGCTGCTCGCCAGTCAGGCGCCATCTGGCGGCAGCGCCAACCAGTCGCACTCGTGCTACCAGCTGTCGTCGTCGGCCTCATCCAGTCGGTCGCCATCGCCAGCTGACGGACGACATCAGAAAAGTGCCAGCACGGCAGCGTCGGCCGAGAATGAAGTCACCGTCAAGGTGGGCGCACCAACTGACCGAGTGCAGTCGACGGCGTTTTTGGTGGAATTTTTACATGGTTTCTCTTGATCGCGGGGGTTCGTGCTTTTGTTTTCTGAAAACTGTAGATTTCTAAATTTGCTGTGAATTGATTGGGTAATTATGAAAATTTGTAAATTTTCGGAACAGTTGTTGTTACAACAACCACACAGAATTCTGAACTTTACATTTTGAAACACGGACAGTTTCTAATTAATGCAAGCAATCAATACCGTGGGCAGAGCACAATCAACTGGGCTTATCAAAGTTTCCATTCAACTTGTCGCAATGAAATGTCGAATCAGGTTTCTGCTGTTGCAGATAGCCGAGCAGACGTACAAAGTTCCACTGTCGGTGCTGGTGCAGCCGGAGCCTGAAAGCCGCCTGGCGCGTGTCGTCCAGTCGCAGTTGGCAAAGTTGCAGCTGGAGAAGGCGGACACGGAGCAGGCCGACGAGACGTGCGTCATCGAGGTGCCCGTGCACGACGACGCTTGCGACTCGTTTCAGGTCTGCAAAAATGCTGCGGCCAGTTAGTGACTTCGTGAGTGGTGGGTGTCCTTCGGCAGTTCTGCCTGGTGTCCGTCGCACTGACGCAGGGGGCACCGCGGTATGCGTTGTGTTCTCTGCTGTGGGTCTCCGAACGTACCACATGATGTTCATACAATTTTACCGAAATTTCGTCCTGTTTGCGAAATGAAACAGATGGATGGTGGTAAAATAAATCAGCAAGTTTCTAGTTTCCCCAACTTTATGTTGTACATTGTCAACACTGCGAAAGGTATGACAAAATTAGGCGCCAGCCGGAGCGATTATGTTTGTACACCCTCCAAAATGCGACCGCTCGCTCAAACCTGATTCACTGTGCCCCCTCCCCACTTTCACAATGCCCTGACCCGTCTTCCGCCCGTCTCAGTACATCATCAACTACCTGCGCCAAGGCTACCGCGCCGTGATGCCGAGTGACGAGGAGCTGCTGAACACGCTGCGCACTGAGGCGCTCGCACTCGAGCTCTACGGTCTCGTGTCGCTCGTTTGGTGCCTTTTGCAACGATTCAAGTTAGAGGTGCGTTTAGGGGAGTGGCCTGGAAATATTATTGTTGCGCCGAATATTGCCATTGCCGAATTCAACTGCTGATTGATTTAAAACGCACTGAGTGCAGCCCAACACTGTCACGAGCGATCGCATTTCTATTATACGAGAGAGGCAAAACTGAAACGAGATATGACATGAGCGTGACGGCGCTCGCCTCACCCCACCGACCAGTGACTACAGCTAACGTCGATTTGGATTTTGGATTTTTGTGTTGTATTGACTGTCACTGAGCCAGTCCGATTCTCACTCAGCCAGTCAACCAGTTTCTTGTAACCTCCAATCGCCGCAGGCTCTCTCGCGAATCACGATCGAAAGCGACGTCGTCTGGAACCCCGGCTGCGTGTCGCTGTTCTGGCGCAGCATTGCGATTTCGTCCATGTGTCAAAACTTTCGCCACGATCAATCGGCGGCGTTCCCAGGGGTCGCCGGCTACATACGTGCCTGCAACAAGGTGGGCGGTGGTCGAGAAACAATGCTGATAATAATGAGTAGTCTGGTTTGGCTAACGTCAAATTTCAGCAGCAGCGTGGCGCAGTAGCGCCAATTGACAACAACGACAACAAGCTGATTGGCTGCTGTAGCAGTGTGCTGGTGCAACGAATCAAACAACATTGCGGCCAGTAAACTGATTGAGCAATCGAATTGTAAATCTCAGGCAATCAGCTGATTGGTTGCTTTTGAATTGGAATTACCGGATGGTCCAAGCAGCGCAATTCAATGAGCATGCCCAATTCAGATGGCAGACGGTACAAGTCTCACGTGTGTTGTGTTCGACTGTAAAATGGGGTTCGATTGATTTTCGCAGGCCTACAAGTTCGAGAGCACCTGGGCGTCCTATGACGTGTTCTGCCCGGGCTGTCGTCAGTTTGCGTTTGTGCTCAGTCAGTATGGTGAGATTGCGTTGGATCGATCGACATTATGGGAGAAACATTTCGTCAAACAAATGCTCGATGCTAAGGTGGGCCGGGAACTGGAGGTGCTGTCGGTTTTACGACTTGTTCCAGGCATTTCGCACTTTTTTGTGGCCAACGTAATATTGGCTACGCCACGCCATGTCCCAAGGGGTACACTGACAAACAGGCTTCAACTGAGTTGCCGAACAATAAACACGATACAACTAAATTAAATCCAGCATGGCGTGCAATGTCTTTCACAGTTGAACCTGTAGATTGAGTATTCCGCCCATAATTTTCCAATATCAAAACTCGGCGCACAGTTGTGCCTTCTGTAAGACGCCGTCAATTGTGTCGCAACAAATCAGTTCATGTTCGCTGATGTGCCCGTTGTGCATCGTCAGGGTCGTGTGCTGAGCATGAACGAGCAGGGCAGCTGTGCGGTGATACACTGGCAGGCGGCGCCACGCCCACTGCGTCTGCACGTGCCCGTCAAGGCGTTGCTGCCGGCCGACCATGCTGAATACTGCGATCCATCGTTGAGGTAGAGGCGGCGTTCGCTGCGCAACCTTGAACTTGGACAACGTTGAAAACTCGCGACACATCATTGCGTGCTTCTTTGTATTTTTCAGTTTTTAATGGTGCGAATTGGAGACGTTTCGTATGATGCATTTTGTCGGGTTTTCTTTGCCGTTTCTGGATAAGTTTTTGTGATGTAAGGAGTTTCATTAATTTCATACGCGGGTCGTAATTTTGAAGGTTCGATTCTCAGTGAATTGGGTGTGTTTTTCATTTTCTATCAGTGTTGTTATTTGATAATTGATATTGATGTTGATGGGGTTCCGATTATGGGTCATTTCTTAGTTGGTCATTTTTGCACATTTCAGTTGTGGTAGTAAGTAGCATTGTTGTTATCTTTTCGTCAGCTTTTTCGGCCTTTTGCATTCAGTTTGAACTGTCAACGTCTCGCAACACTTCAAAGGTTCGAAGCAAAGTTAAAATTTTGATAGTAACTTTTTCAGCTTACTAATTTATGATGCAGCGGTGCGCATGCTTTGCTCATTTGTACTTTCTCGATATGTGGACAAATGGAATTTTATTTTGCAATGTGTTTGATTGTTGTTTGAAAAGTTTTCCTTCTTTTCATGATTTGGAAGTTCTGGGTCGTTTTAGTCCATTACTAGCTGTGGCGTTTTTTCAAGCGTGGTCGTATTGGATTATATTTTGGAAATTCTTATAGTCGTTCTACAAACGTTTGTTGTGGAGAAACTCTCAGTTTTTGACGTTCTTTGCAAAACAACCGCGATTACAGTTCACATTTCAACAGTCCTCTGATGCTATGCTGATTTCATAAGAAGTTGCTGAAATTTAACGTTTCAGTCAAAAAAACTTGTGAGAATCATAACTTGGTGATCACAGTTGTATACTAAATTTTCTCAATTATTTCCACACTACCTTCGTTTCACCGCTGCACAATTTGTCACACAATTCAGTTTTAAGAATAGATTCCGTCGATTTCTGTGTTTCATCCGTTTGTAAGTCCATGTTCGTTTTTTCTGTTCCGTTTTTTTCATTGGACGCAACTCGTTTGTTTGTTTTTCGTTCCGTTTTTTTCTCGTGTCTTGTTTTCGTCTTGGTTCCTAATTTCGATATTCTGCGATTAATTTCAAATAAACGTTCAAAAAGCAGTTCGGATTATTTTAGTGTACGAGCTCGATGGTTCTTCTTCGTGGTTACCACTGTTATTTTCTTTGATTTGTTATTTTGGTACTGAGGGAGCAGGTGAAAATCGGCTGCCCTGAACTTTTTTTAGAAAATCAAACGACTCTCAACAATTCAGGGATCAGCAACCGGTGTGGCTTCTAATTTTGTGTTGCCGTGCAGTCAGTGCAGTGCATTTCATTTTTTTTAAATAACTTCAGATCAACTAGCCCATTCCACTCAGCAACCGTTTCTTGTCCCGCGGCAAGTTTATTTCACAATTTTATCGCGAAACCCTCAGACGTATTGACGAAAGATGCCCGCCCTCCGCAGCGGCTTCGACAGTGCCTTTAGCTTGAACGGTTCGTTTGAAAAGCAATGCGGGATTCCAATTATTCTGTTCGCCGATAACGCAATACACAGATGTTCGCTGTTTGCGGTTTTACCAAGGTGGATTATACCGCGGTGCTTTCTGGCGCGTCAATGCAACACTAACAGACGTTTTTATTTTCCGGACGGAAAACTTGCGAAACTAACAGCAATATATTTCGTTGAATTTTTCGCTTGCAGGTGGTCGCCCGTGTCGCGCGGCGAAACGCGAAGCGCAGCAGAAGATCCACGTTTTGTTGTTCTCCGCGACCAACAGCAGCAATAATGAAAACGAACACGAGGTCGCATCTGTTTTTTTTTTCGAGTATTGCGACGGAATGTGGGAATCCGCTTCATGCTTGACGCGGTAGTTTAAAATTTCTGAAGTGTTTGACCGATTCTCGACAAAGTCACACATGTAGAATGTTGAATTACCGCATCAAACCTAAAACTAATAATCTCCTTTCAACTTCTACTGCGAAGGTACTCAGTCGAAGAAGCACAAGACAACAAAGCACCATATAAACCAAGTTACGATCTTGAATGAGAAGGGGGCACCGTGCACATCTCAATCTCAATGTCCAATTTCGATGTCTGGCTGGCTGGTGTTACTTGCAAGCTCACAGCCACATTCAGATTCGTCCACACACACCAGCACAATCACACCACAAATCCGGTTGCGTTTCATTGCAGAGCGGCCGCAGCAACGCCGACAGTGCGGCCTCTGCGTCGCAGCCTCCACCCCCAGCCCCAGCCCCAAAGCGTCGTCGTCACCGAACACCACCGGACACCGTCGGCATCGGGCTCGTCACTGCCGTTGCTGCTGGTTTCGTTCGATCAAGACGAACGCAAACGGCAAACGTGAAAACGACTAAGAACACGGCGACGCAGACGGAGCTGATGGGGCACACGACGACCAGTGTGGCGGTGAGATTACGAGTGTGTGTGTATTGGGAATGAAACTGGCTGCTGGGTGGTGGCTGAGTTGAGAGTGGTCGGTGATTGATGTTTAGTTGACAGTGTTTGGGGTGAAAATGTGCGCTGGTTGGCTGAACGGCTGAATTGAAGGCGAACAAAGAGTTTTAGATCAGCGCAGAAAAAAAAACTGTTTGCAGATATCAAGGTGGAGGAAATTATAATTTCTATTTCACAAAGTTCGTGATTTGTTGCCAGGTGAACACCGATTCGCCAGTGGCCAGCAAGCAAGAGATCAAGCAGGAACTCAATAACAACAACAACAGCAGTGAACGACCGCTGCTTGAACGCAACCGCTGTCCAATCTGCTGGGAGTCATTTGAAGAGGTTCGTTGTCGAACACAAGCACAAACCATGTGATCGTGTTATTGTTGTCTATGTTCATGTTGGTTGCTCAGCAATCAATTCGATTGAGTCAACCAGTAAACGACGGAAAAACTAATCAAAACGATCGAGAAAACAGAAGATAATTTTTTGTAACTGTTTTCCGACGTTTTCTGGTGAGGTTCACGTTTCCTTCGTTCACTCTGTCACTCAGATTCTGTCGAAGGCGGCACAGTGCAACAGCAGCAGCAACAACAACAACAACAACAACATCAACAACAAATTGTTGATGGCCAGCTGCGGACACGTGATATGCAAGCAATGCTATGGTTAGATCTTGATTGGAGTTTCCAAGTTTCACAACCACTGAGGAGCAATCAGGTCAAGTCGGAAATCGAAAACAATTGTTGCGGGCTGCAGTGAACCCGCCCACCAAGCTTTGCGAGCACTCCTTTGCCTTTTACTGTTTGTTTGTTTCTGTGTGATAGCGGCAGAACACTGCAGCAACTTTTAATCTAAACACATGATGCATCCGCACGTATCATATTGGTGCGGCAGCGTTCCACAATGAACAGCAATCTTCACCAATGCGTTTCTTTCGTTGCAGCACAACTCCGCCAGACGACGTGGCCCCCGAAGTGCAGTGCACGTCACGTGCGTTGTCCGTGCTGCCGTGACTGCATCGTCAGCACACGCACCTTGTATCTCCACTGACTGCCGTTGTACCAAACATACGGCCTGGACTGATTTTTTCTGTCTCTTTGTTCTCGAAACTTAGAGACGTTGTTTGTTTCGTCTTTTTGGACAGTGCTTATCGATCTTTCATCCATTCCATACCGGTGTTTCGTTCCATTTATGCAGGTATTTATTTTCTTGGCGTTTTGACCACCAAAGCAGCTCAGTAAGAATACTGTTAGGAGTACGGCAATCGGTTTTTGAGTTTTTCAGTCGGTAGTATTATTTGATTGTACTTTGGGTGTGAAACCTTTTTTGCGAGTATTGAGTAACTGTATTGAATGGCTTTCGTAATTTATTCTGCCGTTGATTGAACTGCCAGCCAGGCGAAGAATAATCGGGCAGGTAATTAATGATCGTGTTGATTTCGTGATATTGAATTTTTCTTCCTGTGAATTGGGCTTCACTTGAGTAATTTGAATCAACAAATGGTGCTGAAAAACTGCAATTTCATAAAAGCGGTGCGATTTTAATTTTTTACAGATTTTTTAGTCAAGCGGTTTTGTTTCTCAAACAGTATTGGTCTGAGTGACCGTTGCTGTTTGTGATGTCTGGTCTTCAATTTGTGGTTAAACTTTTGTGAAAACAAGGCTCATAATTGTGCATTTTCATTATTTTATTGAAATTTTATTTTATGATCACGTATGTTCTGGTGCGTCTGATTCGTTTCTTTGTTGGTTCATATTGTTCTTCGGTTCTTCGAATTAACCTTTTGCACGCAAGTTCGTTCATAAATTTTTGCACTTTTTCACTCGTATGTATTCGTAATTCTCAGTCATTTGGAATTGCCATAAAAATGAAAATATAAAGAGGATTTTGAAGGTTTGCGAGCTGAATTTTTTTAAGAAGTTGCGATTAACTGCCAGTGCTACCAATGAAAAAAGTGCTCCTGGTACCTCTCCAGCTTTTATTTTTTTTTTTTGATCAGAAATGCCTCCGGCACCTGTTTGGCTGGTCAAACAAAAACAACAAAAATCGTGTGTTGTTTTATCGATGGTGGGTCTGTTCGTTGAATTCAGCCACCCTTGTGTCACTTCGTCAACCTTTCTGTTTGATTGACTCCCGTTTGAACAATACGAAATTATTGAAATCATCAAAAATGATTGCCGCCACGCGGAAGCCGCGGGCTGCGAAAAATCAGGCACGTCAGCGAATTCAACGGATGATCGCTGAGGAACGAAACGTCGCTGGATGGTTGGCGTGGCCAGTGGCTTTTTCATTTTTTGGCACAGCTTTTATCCGTGATTCAGTAGTTCAATCAATTTACAGTGGCAGACGTTGGTTTAAAGAGAGCAGCCTGGTTTGTTGTTCCGCTGTGCTTTGTACCAAGCCAACTTTGCGTCAGCCAGGCTGCACTTTGGCGTTTTTTTTCGATCACCTTCAAAACGCGAAAGCTCGCCGCCAGACAGTGCCTGCTTTCTGGAGAATGATGTTTTTGCAAGTCTCAAGCGCCATTCATGGAGGCTGAAGCGCGTCAGCGCGCGTCAGTCACTTCGCTACACATTCATGAAGCAAAAAACAGCGCAGCTTCAGCGCGCTTCAGTTTCAGAACATGCGCACATTCATACGCACGTTCATGGTAGCGCTCTTTTTTTTCATTTATTTAGTCGCGCGCCGGTTCCGGAAACCATAAGGTACCAAACTCCGGCGGAAACGGGCAATACTGCCCCGAGCCCAATTTGCCCTCGGCTCTGGAGGGAGTCGACCATTCGATGTTATTGGTCACTTTAGTTTCTCCATTATGTGTCTTGTCCGCAGCGGGGTTCGAACTTTCCACCTACAGAACGGTAGACGAAAGCCCTACACCTGCGCTACAGACGCACTCTTCAGCACGTGCGTTCACGAATGGGCTTTTAGAGACAAACCTCGGTAAACAATTCTAATGACACCAATGTAACCCGCCCTAAGCTTGTTTTTTTTCATTGTTTTTCTTTGAATTGTGTTGTCCAGTTGCGACGCTGCTGACGTCGTCGTGGCGAGTCCGAAGAACAGCGCTGCTGCTGTTGTTGTTGCGCGTTCTGCTGCCAGGAAAATCGATTCGCAAGCGGTCACTGGCGACGAACGCAAGCACGAGCCGAGGCAGCCCAAGAAACAACGCTTGTCTGCAGCCGTCGGCAGCGCAACGAAGCAAATTCAGACCGGTGAGATGAAAATCGGTGTCAACATTTGAAACGGGCTGGGTACGATTAGACT
Source organism: Theristus sp. LFF4_11 (assembly GCA_030248135.1). Taxonomy (NCBI): domain Eukaryota; kingdom Metazoa; phylum Nematoda; class Chromadorea; order Monhysterida; family Xyalidae; genus Theristus; species Theristus sp. LFF4_11. The sequence goes on along the minus strand of JASANC010003343.1, from coordinate 37,360 downwards.
AGTGGCTTTTTAAGTTTAGAAAATCAAAAATTCATTGTCGCCAACGGCTCAAGCTTCCACATCAAACCAATGTTGGTTTGTACTTGTGTAGACTAACAAAAATACTTGGCTCGAGCGGGAATCGAGCCCGCGACCTTTAGATCTTCAGTCTAACGCTCTCCCAACTGAGCTATCAAGCCAGATGGTGTGGTTCATGTCGTGACGAAAGTTGCACTGTAAAGGTCTAAATACACGAACGTTACACTACAAGAGAGTTTTGTACCCCGTTTTTGCAGAGACGCCACCAACCAGCAGCGTTGCGGTGAACACGGAGCTCTCGCTTTTGAGCGAGCCAACGCGTCTCTCACGTCATCGCTGTTGTCCGATCTGTTTGGAATCATTTGAGGAGGTGATCCATGAAAATATGGTTGACAACCAAAAAGACTGGCTGTGTATGCATATTGCTGTCTCTGTGTACTGATTGGTTGTAAACTGCTGATCTGAAGACATCACACTTGGTTTAGTCCACAAACAAACACATTCGATGTTGCAGCAGCGAACGTATCAGCGTTTGTGTGCCTGTGTTTGCTTGTGATTTTGTAGATCACTACTGTGTTATCCGAGTGTGCTGTCTTCCTTCATAAACTTTTACCAGCAAAATGCATTCGCAGCCACCCAGCCAATGTGCGTGCAAGGTGTGAAATTTGTTTTGTAATTTTTACAGTTCAGCTTCATGCGCTTCCGTTGGCAGAAATGAGACGCGAGATTGACGCTTTTTTTAATATTCAATGTTCTCAAGACTGAAACTTTTCAGATTCTGTGCAGCGAGCGTGCAGGCCGCTTGCTGGCTCCACCGTGTGGCCATGTGCTTTGTGCTGACTGCCATGCTGACCTGCGCATGCAGTGCATCAAGAAACACAACAGCAACCACAACAACAACAACCACTACGACCACAACCACAACCTCAACAACCACCACCACGATCACAACAATAACTACAACAACCACCACCACCTCAACAACCACAACAACATCAACAACCACCACCACCACCACCACCTAAATAACCACAACCACGACCACAACAACAACAACAACGTTGACAACAACCACAACCATCACAACAACCGTAACGTCAATTCAGATCCAGACTCAATTCTTCCATGTCCTACGTGCCAAAGTGACATGCGCTACACGACTGCTTTGTACTTGTAAATGAGTTCTTTTGGTTATCGTTTGTCAGTTTCAACATGTTTGTTTCCTGAGAACGCCATCTACAGTCAAACTCTAAATTATAGGCAATCAGCTGATTGGATGGTCATCTCGTGATGCTTGCTTCCTGTGTACGCATTGCTGTGGAGGCGGAGTCTGTCCTGCACAGAAAGTATGATCACCAACCAGTCAGCTGATTGTCTATAATTTTGAGTTCGACTGTACGTTCCATGTTTGTGCATTATTTCACCCGTGTTTCGGAACAAATGTGTTGTTAATTAATTTCTTGTGTGAAGAGAATTCTCGATTATAAATGATGCTTTATTTTGTTTTTATGGGTCATCCCATGAACGAAACGAGCTAGTTTGGTTTGAAAATTCAAAGTTTAAAACCTTCAGCAAGTCAGCTCGACTGTTTTTGCCTTTTTATTGATCAGTAGTTTGTTAAAGGGGTGCCATTTCAAGTGAAATTACGATTGTGTTTTTTGGGCTAGTCTACATTTCAGTCTAGAAATGTGTTTGTTTTATTTTGTCTTGTCAGATCTGTTGAGCTGTTGATTTCTAGTACCATATTGACTCCACTGGCTGTCTTGTGCAATACTAATGAATGAGTTATTTGTAAGTTAGTTCCTGTACTTCTCTAATCTAAACTTCAAGCCTTATTATACGGCAATGAATGGTTGTATTATCTTCGTAACATGTCTGCAAAAAATAGCTATGATAACCACGAAGTGGTTTTTATTTTGTAAATTTTAACGTCCGAAATGTCCACCACGACCACAGATAATCGTATTTCAGTTGCAGTTTTGAAATCGCCGTTTGTTTCACCGGTAGTGAAAAAGCGCACAGTAAAATCATAATACTTGAAGACAAAGCTTATATTGCTTGGATGTTTCTTTTGATATCACATCACAGCCCCGTATATCGAACAACCTCTTGAACATCACAAGAACAAACAAAAAAAAGAAACTTCAATATCTCTGCAGGACCGTTCCAGCCGACCTCGACCGGCCGGTGGCGAACCGCGTGACCGAGTCGAGTGCGACACTGTGCGGCCTCGTCCAGCCCCTCCAACTCTGGTCGTAGCCGAGCCATCTGCGTTCATTCTCGACAATCACCCGTAAGCGTTTCAAATACCGGAACGCCTGCGCGACGACGTACGTCAGGTAGAGCTCTGAGACGGTGACCAGCGCACACAGCGTCAGTGCGGCCATCAGCTCCCACGAGACCTCGTCGACGGACTGCATGTTGTAGACGGCCACCACGATCAGTGTGGCGCCGCTGACGATCACGATCACCTGCACCAGCACGTGCGGCACCAGCAGCACGTGCACGCGGATCTTGACGCCGATGATCAGGATGATGCAGACGACCAGCCACAGCAGCTGCACGACCGCCAGCGGCAGCAGGTAGTCGTATTTGATCACCTGCACATGATCGACTGCTGTTGGAAGAAATCGCCGAGAAAAGTTGCAACTTCCCTTTTGCAGCAAGCACCTTAGAAAGATGCTTGGTGCTGATATGCTGTTTCAGCCACGTAAAAAAAGTACATGAGAAACCTAAAAAGTGACAAACGAAAAAACGCGGTAAATTGAAAATGCTGCGTTGAAAAAGCAGCTAACCTTTGCGAAAATCTTATTATACAGTTTATAGCGGTCTTCGCCTGCGGAATAGTTGGAAAAGGCGAAAATCAAGGTGTGGCAGATGATGAGAAATTCTCCGATGCCGATTATGATTGAGCCGGTCGTGACGGAGCACAGACCGCAGAGGCATTTCGGCTCGTCCTTGCTCGTCATGACTGGAATTTTAGTGTCATCCGTGTGCGAGGTGGAGGCTGGTTGCTGCGATGCTGCATTTACTGCTGCTGTCGCTATTTCATCGGTCATCGTCCATCGGTGTCAGCATGTTTTCTGAGAATTGTGATTTGAAAACTGAGTATTTTACAAACGCTTTGTTCTGTGAGAGTGATAATTAACGACGGTCAGCTTATGTTGTTGTTTGGGATTTCTGGCATCTGCCGATACATTCAGCACACTGAAGAACACTTACTTGATACACAAAACTTGATGCAAATCAACGTAATCAACGAAACTGGTGACTCTATGCAAGTTTTCGGCTGCCAGACTCAAACTTTTGACTTGCCAGCTGTTGTTTATGTTGAAGAACCGCTGGTTGTTCAGCAACTTTTTGTTGTTCAGTAAGCGCTGACATTTGTTGACAAGTTTGTGGTTGTTTTTCAAAAGAGGAAAACTTGAACTTTAAACGAGGTTTGTCACAGGTTCCTCTCACATGTGTTTTGCGTCTGAAAACGGATCCATGGGAAAAAATCGGTCTTTTGATATAATCACGTGATCGATCACATGATGGCCTGAAATTGGCGCCGTCGGAAGGTTGGAAAAAAATCATGTGCCCTGAAAGCCGTGTCGCACAGAGTAAACGGCACAGTTTATTGCAAAAAGGACTGTAATCTGGCAATAATGACCGGCCGTTTGCCAGAGCACTCGCAATCTGTTAATCAATGCTCCATGAATAACAACAGCGATGTTGGCTTCAAACTCATGCATGTTTGTCGTTGTTTAGCAACAACAATACAACTTATTTCATGGGCAGATATTGCCCTTGCTGCATGGATGGAACACGTGATGCAAGCAAACACCTGTACATGGCAGAACACACTACTTTGAGTGCAACAACAACCCGTGCACACAGCTGATTCGCTGAAAAACAAAACAAAAGCACGCTGAAAAAGAAGAATGCCACCAGCACATTCCTACCAGGCATCCACGGTTTCTCAAACTAAAGACAACCAACCAATTTGTTCAACAACTTTCAAAACAGAATAAAAATAAAAGTCGACCGCTGGGTAACTTTTGAAGCAATCTGTTGCATTTTGCAGCTTATATATGAACGATCATGAACTGAACAAACATGCGTTGAAAAAGGTTAGACACGTTATTGACTAATACGTTGACTAAAATGTCATACAAAAATGTACAATTCGGGCAACAAAACAGGTCACAAACAAGTTTATCATCTTAACAAGTTTATCTGTGCATTTTATCTTTCTCTCTGTACCACATCATACAAGCCACATGTGTGCTTGACTTATCTTTTTGTATTTTAATGGGCATTGTCGTCATCTGTGGTCGTAAAATCGCAATTGAACGAGACAAGGTTTTAGAAAAAGTTTCAAACGTGTGAAAATACGGTATCCTGCAAAATGCATAACTTAGATTTTTTTGTCGAAAACGTGCATGGTTTGTTCACGTATAAACGATGATCAAAATTTTATGAACACTTTCACATAACACTGTAAATAGAATAATAAAAGAATGCGCTGAAGCGCAGGCGTCTCTTTGACACGTGAAGCTGTGATGTTTTTGATTCATGAATGTAAAACGAAATGACTCAAGCGCTTCAACCTCCATGAATGGCGCTAAAGAAAATGCTATTTCGAAGGCATATTTTTTTTAGTTGGACAGAAATTTTATTGCGAAAATGCAATTATATGAAATTTCTCTATGAAATGGACAAAATTTCAATAAAACACGATTTTCGCTCTTATAGTTCTTCGGATCGTTCTGAAAATAGTCTAGCTGAACTCAGCTCGACGAGACGCTTTGAACGAACCTAACTTGTAAAAAATTAATTTTTTTTTAATTTAAAAAAAATCTGGAATTTTTCCCTTAACCTTACCTTTAGGTAGTTAGTAGTAGGGGACCCGCCCGCCAGTACCGAAGACGTGGGGGGGGGGTGGGGGGGGGGTACACCCCAGAGCACCCGAGACCTCCGCATGGGGGCAGTACCGTGGGCGGGGGGGTTAGTAGGGTTGTTAAATTTTTTTTTTGAATTTCAAAAATCAAAGTTGTGCTGAATTAACCAGGGAGTTCGACGAAGAACCACATTTGATGTGCAATCGCCTCCCGTATGACTCCCGTATGGCGGAACTTTCCAGATTTTGTTTGGGTGACCTCTCATTTACCCCTTTTCCAAACCGTTACCACACCTCTTCTTGTGTTTTTTTGACCCCCATAACGTCACTAATTGTCCCCAGCCCAAGTGAAAATACACATACCGGCTTGAAATTCGATCAATTCTGATGATGTGTCGCGACGGCAGTACACGAAACAGCAACCAGACAACGTAACGCTTGCAAACGGAGCAGCTCAGACGCTCAAATTTAGATTGCGAGGCGAATCGTCACCTTATCTGCATCGGAAATGGCAAGCCAACCTTTGGGACGCTTAAAAACTTTATCGCAGATGTTGTTGAAGCCTGAAATCAGTCGGTAAAACGGTCCAAAATGGACTGCTGACGGTTTTACGAGGTAATATCAAAGAAAATTTTTGTTAAACTTTTGAAAAATTGTGCCAAAATTGAGGTTTTCAGGGCATATTAACAATTAGAGGAAATTTTTTTGATTTTTTTTAAATCGGCATTTTTGTTTTTTTAATCACTTTAAAAAAATTGATTATTGTTTAACAACCCTAAAACAAACACCATTTGCTGTTTGTTACCAACCATCCACCCGCCACAAAAAGAGTGTTCCTGAAAGCTTCAACGAAAATGGCTGCCATTCTGCAAGCGCCACCACAAAAACGATTGAAGCTCGATCACCAATTGACCGGAGCAGGAAGTCCAAACCTAAAGGTAAAAAACACAGAAAATTGACAAAAAATGCAGTTTGTTGTGTTTTTTGTTTGATTATAACTTTTCTCTGTCTCTATAATATGTTCGCGTTTTTCATAATCCAAATGAAACGTTCAAACTTTGAACAAAAGCGAAAAAGTGGTCAAGCTGAAAAGGAGTTGCTCAGTTAACTGATCAAAGTTACCAGTTAATCAGTGTTGCTATCTGCCGCGCAATCCGCATTTGAAAAGGGCGTTTTTCAGACGAAGAGCGTGTTGAAGGCTGCAAATCAGTACGGCAGTGATGGTGCAACGAAACGCGTCGTCGTCGATCCGCCCGTTTGCGCCTCGCCCTCGATGGATGCAGCAGCAGCTGTCGTTGGTGTCACCGTGCTGCCTGCACCGACGAGCATGGGTCACTGCTCAACTGGGCTCCAAACCTTCAGCCTGAATGTGTTTTCAAGTGATCGCCAACGCCAATCACACTGCATGGACATTACTGAGTTGACTGGACACAACCTGGACTGGAACGCAGCATATTTGCGAAGAAAATTAGTGCTATCCACGAGGTGTTTTTGGTTTTATGATTGTGATTGCATTCTGCAGACACGACCAGCCCAATGTTCGCGGGCCGGACGACACTGCAGCGGGTGGTCGATCCAACGCAGACGCACCTCCCTCCTCCGCCCAGTCCACTTGGTCTGTTTTCTTTTGATTCTTGCAATTTGGAATTTTATTTACCGATTTCCGATTTTATTGACTTGTTCGGTTTTTTGTGGACGCTAACAGATTGAGATCAGCAGATCATTAATGCAGAACAGCATTGAGCAGATTGTTTTGTAACAAACAGCTTTCTCGAAAGAGGGAAGCCGATTTCCATTGCGGATGTTTTCTGTGATTATAGAAAGGCCGTGTTTCTTTCGCTTATTGTATTGTGAACGCGGCGAATTACTGAAAAAAAAACAATCCAGAAAGAGAAAGTGCATCAAAATAGATTCAACATTCAAAACACCACCACATCAGCAGCGACCGGCAGTGTGCAGCCGTTGCGTCAACAGAATCAGACTGTCATGCTCGTGCCTCCGCCGTCGCCGGCGAAGAACAAACACCAACGCAAACATCGCGCCCAGTGAGTGGTGTCTTCGACACGTTTGATCGTAATTTATAATTTTGTATTGTATAATGAATGATAGTGTTTGATTAAAATGTACAAAACTGTGATTGGCTGAGGATGTTTGTTCTCTGTGTAAGTGAATGAAGGATGTGGAAGCTGAACGCGGTTTCGGCAGCCGATGGAACGCAGCAACAGTGCGTGCAAGCAGTCTCTGGGCTATTTCATTCTTCCCTTTTCGTGGGTAACTCGTGAGATTTCTGTCCCATTGCGATTCATCATTTACCCCACTGTCAGTTTTGTGTCACCCACACAAACGAGACCACCGTGTCACCAGGGAGCCACCGACGCGAGCGCTGCCTCCGCCTGCTGCGTTTTGCGTCAAAAAGCCAGCGTGCCCGCCTCGTTTGGCGCCGTTGACGCCGGCGAACAGCGAGATCGAGAAATGCTGGACGGACGACATCGAGCGCACGGCGGCGCAACTGATCGACGCACACCGCAGCTGCGTGCGCATGCAGTTGGCGATCGACCAGTTGGCCACGGCTGCACGCGACCTGCGCGGTCAGTGGCGCTGTGCACGTGGTGGTGTGCTTGAGCACTGTGTGCTCTTGGAGTAGTGTGAAGCGGTGCTGCACCCAAGCCAGCAGCGATCCACCATGCACTATGATTTCATTCATTTTCCCATTCACCGTGCGCGTCTTGCAGTGCGCGTCATCGAGCAGCAGATCGACATGACCGAGCTCGTGTCGGCCGAGTTCGACGAGCGGTTCCACACGATGCTGACGTTGTGCGACGTCGGTGCTGGAAAGCCGGTGGAATTGCGGTTTTTTTATATATTTTATTTAAGTTTGGCCATGTTTTCAGCCATTGGGGTTTGGGAGCAGAAGAAAACATGTGAGGAAACGTCAAAGCAATGAACTTAGATTTGAGTTGAAACTGCGCATTTCACTTTGATTTGAGTGCAGCCAATCAGCGTGTTCGCTGGAGACATTCTCTTGCTAAATGTTATTGTCACTACTTTTGTGGCCGACCAGCGGGCAAACTGCCCATTTCCAATAATCAATTCGCTTTTCACAGGACTGCGACGAGAAAACCGAGTCAAACCGGATCGAATTGGACGGCCAGACGGGCGAGTTGAGCGAGATGATGGATGAAGCTGGAAATCGGAATGCGAGCAAACCAACCGTGACGGCCGCGAAACCGGATTCGGTGAAAGCAGCCGACGACGACGAAAACTGTGGCAGTGAAGTGAGTGTGAGCGAAACGCTGATTGGTGGCTGTCAGTTGGCTGTGGCGCCTGTGCTTAAGGTGATCGAGATCATGTGAAGTTGCAGTGCTGGTTTTTGCTTGGTTTTCTGGATTGTTGATTCAATCGACTTTATTTGACTTAGAATGTATGCTTCAGTGTTGGGTGTTTGCAGTTTTTTGGCGTTATGTGTTCAGTTTATTTCGTCACGTCTGGCTCTGGTTTTTTGTTTTGTCTTCTTTTTTGTTTTTGTCACAACCATCATTGTCGTCATTCTCTAACTTACTAGCTGAATCGTTAAGCGGCATTCACGAAGCAGTATTCAGTGAAGCGTAGTTGTGTTAAAACATAGCTACGCGGTCACCAAATACTGCCTCATGAATGCCCCTTTATCCTCTGTCTTATCAGCAAGTGGGTTTTTTTGATTTCACTGTGCTGTGAGATGTGGTTATAAGATGAGATTCGTTGGTTTTCGTCTGTGTTTTCACGTTGTTTACAATATTTGTTTCTCCAGTTATTTGAAGTTTTCGCTCGATCGGTGTGCGTGATCAAAAGCGTTGCTCCAGATTCCAAAATCAGGGTCACTTGCTGTTGTGATTATTCTTCTTGTCAGCACTATCCCGGTTTCTTTGTCATGTTTTGTCTATTACTTTTTGATCAATTTCGAAGTTGATCAGACGTTTCTTCAACATTTGTTGTGCGACAACATGTAGTTGCTTAAATAGAATTTTTCAACAGTGTTTTGAAATCTAAATTGTGAGTATTCGGTTGTTTTTGATATCATCATTGTTAAAAAACTTTTTTTTTCTGTTGTCAGTTGCATTGCAAATTAATTCAGGTACATATTTCCAATTATTTGTGGGTTTGCTGTTTCCAGCGTTTTTTTGGTGTGACATTGTAAACTTGTAAGCTTGGTATTGGTGAACCAACCATTCACGTGTTCTTGCAAGTTCATCGCTGTATTCTTCCAAATTCATAGATGAACAGACACAACACAACAACACGTATTACCAACAGAAATCATCCATATAATCAAAGAAACCCGATCGGTGAACTGCCCTTTTGTGAAAGGTCAGTCGGCGAAATGCCCATCGGTGAAAGGTCCGGTCCGGTTACCGGTCAAAAGAACTAGAAAATCTATCATGAGCCAAGAACTTTGTAAACAACAATAGACACTGTTCACAAACTGGCAGTCCGAAATCAATTCACCGTCTTCGCTTTCCCTTGATGTCCCTGGCCTGTGTAGTTGCACTGGTCTGGATCAGGGGCTTCGAATTGGGTGTGGTTGGTTGCCTTCTGAAAAATAACAACCAGCATTTTTTATTCACAATAGACTTTTCTACAGCGTGGGCCGGCCAAAAAAAGTGCGAATTCAAAATGGCTCGTATTGGTGTGGTGTGGCTCGTATCAGCTCAATAACTTGTACTTCCAAAAAAAACACGTGAATCCAGTTGAAAATAGCTTCGCCTTGAAATTTTTCTCCTGTGCTTGTTTGGTTTCATTGTGATACAATGCGCAAATACCGCTGGGCAGCAGTGTTTACGACTTCGTGAATCGACTTTCCTAGCTAAATTTATCCATGAAACGCACGGATGGATCCATAACCACAAAAAAGAATTTAGAAGTAAACACAGTAACGAAAAATAGTATCACCAAGGTAGTAAACTTAGAATAGAAACAAGAGTAAAACGATTCAGTCTGACAATCTCGCTTCCAAACATCAATCCACGTCACAACAGCACAAGTCCTCTCCCTCCACGTCTTCGCAACCCTCCGAGCCGTTGTCGCATCCATTTGGACTGCCTTCGCTCGCCTCACGGCCTGCGGGGCAATGCGCTGAAAAAGCAGCGGTAAACTCCCCAACTGAACACTAACAAATGTGGCTTTGTAGATTCATTCCAACGTGTCGAACCGAAATAACGTCATTCAATTTCACTTCTGTGCGAAAGAATAAGCCGGGTGGCTGTGCTGCATTACAGGGCAGGTTTGCGGTACATATGACGTCATTTTGGACCGAACTTCTATCGAGTAAATAGGGCACACCAATTAGACCACCAACGAAACTCACCGAACGACTGTTGAACGTTACTGGCGCACAGAAGCACAGCGAACAGCAGAGCAACGGTCAACTGGAAGCGCATCTTGAGAAAGCGGCGGCACTGTTCGATTTGATTATTGATTTTTAATGAGAATGGAGTTGAAATGTGTCTCTCACACAATTTCTCATCGTTTTATCTGGTCAATTAGCAAGTAGTAAAAAAGTAGCGTAGTTACGGCGAAAGAACAGCTTAGCTTTTTTTTAAAAAGAACATCGGTTTTGAAGCTGAAGTGGTCAGTCACATTTGATAACATTTGACACATAAGATAACGCAAATAGCGACAAACGGTTACTGCACTCTGCGCGTACAATGTCCCGTTGGGAACCCCTTAAACAAACAGGCTGCAAAGAAGCGGGAATTGCCAGTGGCTTCACCCCCCCCCCCCCACTACTTTCAGTAACAATTCCCCCCCCCTTCCGGCCGCGTATATACTTTTTTAAACGTCTGTTATTTTTACACTGTCTGTGACTGGCTTCGATTTCAGGGCGACATTTCTCATCAGAAAGTCCAAATGCATCAGAGAAGATATGTGCATGCAAATAAGTTCTTGGAAACGTATCAAATTACGCATTTCCCACGCTTTTGAAACTTTTGAACCATGCTTCAAATTATGGAGAAAAGAGTAGAATGTTTCAAACATATGTTGTATCTATCCATTATCCAATCAGCAGCCAAATTGGAAACAACAGCTGGCTTTAAAAGGGTCGGGTGACTTTTCCCAGTTTGCAGCCAGCGCACCAAGCATTTGATGCCACCGCGACTGCTGCAAACGAGCGCAGCTAATCGACAGCAAAAACTAAGAAGAAAGCTTTGCATACATTGTATGTTGTTGACAACAACAACCAAGCTTTTCTTAAAATATATTATACTTCATCTGTGTTTTTTGACCGTTTCAAATGCTGGTGTTGCTTTGAACTTAGACATCGGTCTTTCGGATGAAACTGTTACAGAGATACACTGGGATTTCTGTGCATATTGCAATGCCAATTGCAGCTTTACTTTCTGTAAAATTCACATGTAAATGCGATTTTCAGCGCAAAATTTGAGAACTGGACCGTAAAATCCTTGCGTGTAACCTGAATCCGTTCAACCGCAAAAATCTTCGGAACTCGTTTTAATTTACGATTATGCAACAGACGAGCCATAGGACACAGAAATTTTCCATTCAGCCTTGAAATGTGGCACCCCCAATAATACGCAGCATCTTTCACTTTCCTTCTAGGAACGCTCGTAATTTTCAACATTTTCCGCGAAAATTTATAGCCAAATATAGGAAATTTTTTTCAGCCAAGGTTGCGCGGATTGTTTATGGTGTTTGCCCCTTTTTCATATGCCCCATATTCATTCCGGAGCCCGTATTCTTGTCGCTTAAATGGTGTGTGCGTTTTTATCGGCTTTCCCGGTGTCTTGCCTTGTGCGCTTTACGGTTATTATATTTGACTTTTAAAATTAGGGTCGTGAGCAAAAGGTTTATGTTACAACCATATGACTTTGTGATCACTGAGAAAACGTTGCTACAAATTTTGCTACCAAGGCGGCCACTAAAGTTGCTATTAAAGATCACTTTACATGTTTTAGGATTAAAACGCATATACCGCAGTTGTCTGTTTTAGTGGCCAGGCAACTAGCAAGTTTAATAATAGCAAGTTTAGTAGCAAGGTTTTCTCAGTTTTTGGTGCGCAGTAGCCACACCGTTGTAGAAAAAGGTGTCATAAAATGTTCTTGGTTTCAGACTGCTCTGCAATCATTGGCTCACCATTCTGTTGTTTTATGAGCGCACCGCACGAGCTTTGAATGTGCATGTTTTGCATTATCATTTTTCCATTTGCTCACTTTAAGTGCAAAGTGGAAACCGAAGCAGGTGGAAGTTTATATTGTGTCAAAGTGAAACTTAGAATTTTTTATGTAAAAAGCCCGAGTACACTCTATTCTTTCTGGCTGGTTCTTTTCAGATATTATTTTTCGTTTGTACGTTACATCCTACGCATAAATATTCGGAACATTTTGAATTGTGGATCTCTTAAAAATCGTTGATACCAGTACCAGCATCTACCAACCAACTGTTTTGTTTTTCACACGAAAGTTTTGCTGCAGAATTTAAAAAAAAGGTCAGCTAGCTTTTTGACATTTTTATGTTATCACGCAAAAAATGTAAAACTCATGGATGTACAAGAACTTCCGGATGCAAAAACCGGTAATTGTTGCAAGCTCCGGTGACCGGTTCACCTACAGCCGCATTCGCTGTTGAGCATGTTTTCATGAGCACATTGTATTTGTAGAAAAACATATATGCGCATACACCATACACGTTTGTACATACACATGTATTTGAACGTGTTCATGTTGTATCTATACCTTTCTTCGTGATTACTTTTTTATATGTTTGCTGGCCTGATTTTGTTCAAACGCATAAAAACACATAATGTAAATTGTGTGATTAGTTGAAGATTATGAATTATACACTGTAGTTCACTTTTAGTTTACCGATGAATAGTTTTTTTCATGTCAATTTTTTTTTGAAAACCGCTATTTCAGTGTCCCATTTTGCCAACTTATAATATTTTGTCACAAGATATAAAAACACTAATTATATTTTTCCCGATTTCAGATGCACTGTACATAAAAGTAAGATATGCGCATGACTATTTGCCGGTCTGTGTTTATCACGGAAGCATTATGTGAATGAGCATTGCAATGTATATGATGGTCTTGATGACTCATCTGAAAAAAAATCGCAAAACATTATTGCGCGACATCAAAATTCTTTTCTGGAAATGCCGGCCACTTCCATTCTGACAAAACTTGATTTCAGTTTTCCAATTTTCCATTTTGGGATTTTCGCTTTTGGAACGGACTGTTTTATGTATCAGCTTGTTTTGGGTACACGCGAATTATATTTTACAGAAGTACCGTTTTTGTGGACCGGAGTTTCTCGTTTTTAATCTGTCCAGATGAAACTATAATCTGACGTACAATAAAACGCGCCGCTTTTTTAGCCGTTTTACAGCTTTAAAGCTAATCAGAAAATAAGCTGACGCATTCCCAGCGGGAACGTTGACTTGCTTTTTCTATTCTGCCATCATTTTCTAATTTAAGAGGAAATTTCGCGGCAGCAAAAAATAAGGTACAGCAAAATAGCATATAAAACTTAAAAACAGAACATCCCACCCTCCCTCACTTTTCACATGTTGCAGCATCTGCTTGCCGACATCATCGACAAAAAAACAATGTCCTCTTTGCATTTTATTATTTATTAAAAACTGGTAGATGCCCTTTATCCGTTTCTCCGTTTTGCCTCCGCCGGCACAATTACACCACCATGCTTGACTTGATATTGATGGCGGCGTGCACCGATGACTTTTTAGAGATAAGGGCTACATAAATACAATAGTTCAGACGACTGAAATAGAAGTACACAATGTTCAAAATAGAGTTCGATTGGACCGCTGGGAATTCGGGGGAGTGCAGATCACATGATTCACCATGGCGCATTGTTGCAATGAAGTGTGGCTATAGGATTCGGGTATCTCAGACCATAACTGGAACTTGCCGGCCTGGAATTCTTCAAAAGTTTGCATGTTTTTGCAGTTCCGCAAAATGAGCTGTGTTTTAAAATTTTCAAAAATTATCATGTCCATCCGCGCAACGGAGCGCGTACACGGTGGCATGTGTACATATTATTTAGCATAATGAAGATCATATGATTTGGTGCGAGCGGTTTTTAAACGATGTTTTTTATTATATTATTTTATGCGTGCATATTATAATGTTGAACACATGGAACACTGATACAATGCACATTCACATAATAAAGAGTACGACTTCCCATTCACATAATATGAACCTAAAGATTCTGCAGCATCATATACATAGAATATACTTTCCTTCTACGTATCAATTAAGTTGAGAACGAAGCAACCTACATAAGTTGCGCAGAAATCATCATCTGATGGACTTGCGTTGGCTTCATAATTCAGTTAGCAACTAATACACATGTGCACGTTCATCTATGTATGCACATTGGACCATGTACACGTACAACGTACAATGTACAATACAGTTCTCAAACTCTATCATTTTCTTGAAATGGGCTTGTGTGTACTCCTTGTGTCTTCCCGCCTGACAACAACGAAAAAGCTGCTTTTTTCCTTTATCTGGCTCAAATACACACACACACACACACAATGAATGAACTGCAAACTTTCAAAAGAAAAAAATGTTGCTCAAAGCTCAACTGTCTTTGCACAGAAAACTAAATTGGCTTCCTCTGAAGTACGTGACCAGCTAATATGACTGAGCTTAACATCATCTGACACATTTTTTTGCCAATTTGTGCCTCTGCCCCTTGAGAAAATGCATTTTTTCAGCGATGGATAGTGAGAAAAACTTTATTCGTCTTTGCCGATGATGAGTTTTTTGTGCCCGCAGCTAGTTGAACGACAAAACCATGTGAAAGACAATCTCTTTTCTGTCTTTATGTTAAACACGTTTCTTGCTGGGATTGAGATGAGACACGATATTTTCTGATTGGCTTTTACGTCGTTATCAACATTCGTTGCATATTATTGTGGCGACGTAATTTTTCGCTCGTTTCTCGATGGTTTTGCGGCGCTGTGATGCGTTTTCTGTTAGCTTTCGCAGCATCGTGATTTTTTTTTGTTTCTTTTTAGTTTTACAGTTTGCTATTTGCTGCGTTAAAAATGAACGTTCATTGTTTCCCAGAACATAAAATTTTGGCTATTTCGTTGAGCAGATTTTTTTTTGTCAACCGCTTACTGAACGTGTGTAATATTTATTTGTAGTATATTATAGATTGTAGAGTGTAGCTGAAACAAGAACGGCTCGCCACTGAGTCATTGACTACACATGTAGCGAACATGCAATAGTTGTGTAAAACATCTCGTTCAATGCAGATCAACTTGTGAATCTTAAAGCTGTTGTTCTTGAGAATTTTTGCGGTAAAAAACCGTGCAGCTCACTCCAACTCATCGGGTCGCAGTATAGTAGCCATAGCAAACTAGCAATCTGTCTGCTTTTTTGTTTTTTTTCGTGTTACTCAAACGAACAATAATGATTGATGTTAGAAGACAACCGTAATAGAAAGGCAAATGTTTCAGTGTGACTCAAAATACATTTTAAGTTTTTTAAAAGCACACTTTCTTTTTGGTCTCAGTCACAAGACTCAGGCGACCAAGTCCATCAATGATGCCAGATAACATGAAAGAAATTATACGCAACTACAACCAAAAGCAGATTATTAGTTATACGAACTCTGTAGGACCAATAAACTTTTATTATCATCCGAGCAACAGATGTAAGCTCAATGTGGTTAAGTTCATTAAGACAGTCTTTTCACTTATACAACACTTTACAACTCTTGGTTCAAGGCGCAGATTTCGACCGTTCGTGTAAATTGAAAACTGAGCAGACAGCACAACTTGCGAATGACTGCAACGGCCCATAGTGAGATAGAAGATTTGGATGAAGTGGGCCGTTGTTTCACGTTGAAGCCAAAATTGCAGCTGCGGACGCATCCACAGACGCGAGGGCGCAAACGTCTGCGTTGAGGTGTTCCAGTCAGAAATCGTTACTGGTTCCATATAATGACAAACAATTCACACATAAAACTGCACACAGTCGCGCGCGCGGTGTCGACAATAAATAAAAGTATCCATACACGTCTATCGCAGACCCCTGCCATTGCATTCGACGCTCTTCGAAGCGCCGAACGAAACAACACACACACGCACGCCCAGAAAACATTTTGGCTGCGGCTGCTCTCATTGCTGCGCGCGCGCACACACACACGTTTTATTTGCGCGAACAAAAAGCTGCGTGCAAAGAAGAAGCTGTCAACTTCAGTTTTCTAACACCCAGCACACATTGTGTTGCACCTTATGTTGCTCTATGCCGGACGGCTGGTGTTCGCCTGTGTAACCCCTCTCCCTCTCATCTCATTCTTTTTTCCTGCATAGTCAATCTGTCTGTTCCGTCTGTTCCTGTGTGCGTGCTCCCTAATATTTTTCCGTGCCTAAACGCTCAGCATACACGGAGATTTGCGGCGTGTTCAACTCAGCACTGACGAAAAACTCATCATAACCACGGTTGACGATATGAAGCTCACAAAACAAGCTTCTTCTTCTCATTTGTACACCGCGAAACACAACACGAACTAAACGAACTAGAAAAAAACGTGTGTGCAGTTGCGCTATGCAGACTCGCGTTTTCCTCTTATCCAGCTGTAACTACTCCTACCTATCCCAAGCTATCATTCTGGAAGCTGTTTTGCGCATTTTTTGGCGCAACGAAAACAACACACACACGACTTCAGCCCTCCAGAAGAAACTCGAACAAAAATCTGACAGTCGAAAACCGATAGTGTAGCCAGATATTAGTGCATTTGCAACGACCGGCTGTTTGCTGGGTTTTTTTTGCCGGCTGTTACGTGCACTACGGTTGTTAACAAGCTTTTAATATAATATACATATTTGCGACTTATCCCACTAAACTTCACACGGCTGCATCGACTGCTACTTGTATACTGCGACCCGGAGAGACAAAAAGTGTGCTGTTGTTTGTTATACAAATGTACTACTCCTTCATCAATAGTTGAAAAAGTTCATTCTGTGAACACGAACAGTGTTGACTTCTTGTGGCGAAGTGCTGTTCCCCGAGGTTATTACATGAACATTCAAATCATTTCCGTTCTCGTCTTCGCTCCCAGTATTACATATTCGCGATAATACGATATCAATCCTTCCAACAATAATATCGTCAATATCATCCTGCATCATTCAGAATACAAAAGAAATCAAATATAAATATAATAAATATATAAATAATGGCCGATGACCTCTGCTACGGATTCGAACCGCAGACCTATCTGAAGGAACGCTGTAAGAAGTGTTTTCGATTGAAATCGAAACACGGCACCGCAGTGGCGACCAATTTGCCACCAGTCCGACGTCACATGTCGTGGCGGGACCGGGTGTACGGTAGTTCGTCAAATGATGACGCCACACAAGAAGAGTCTCACACCGCTGCTGGTTCGCAGTCTGCTCCCGACAGTAACACCAACAACGATAATGAAGTTCAGCTGCCGAAGAGTCCACGCTCCGTTCGTTCCAGTAGGTCGTCGAAATCCCAGCAGGACGATGATACGGCGTCTATGAAAACTGGTCAGTTGAGATAAGAGTGTATTTGTTTTTGATTGAATTAATTGATTCAACAGTTGCTGAATAATATGAATTGATTTTGAACAAGGTTAGACGAACTCAAATCAGTCAAGATCAATCAAGCCATTGATGAATCATATTCACATGTGACACATCAAATGCTCCAGCAGCTAACGCAAGAAAGCAAACTTAACAAAACGCTCAGCACGATCCGAATCGCCATCACAACGTTCGACCCGATCAAGCCGGTTTCGTTCCGACAACGACGACGCTTATTCGTACAAATCAGCTCGAAGTGGCAATGACTCAGAACGTCGAACCAGTTCCGGTGGTCTGAGTGCCTCCGGATCGTTCGAGTCGCTGACCGACGGCAAGAGCATGGCACGTGTTGTTGCACTATTAATTTTTTATTTTGTAAAAAGCAAAGTTTGTTTTCAAAGCACTCACCAAACCAATGGCAATAATTGGTGCTCCAACATTTAACAGCTGTCGGCTAACGAAGCACGAATCACTTATGAATCAAGTCAGTCTGTGTAAAAAAGTTTAAAAAACTCATCGCAGGTGAGCGCATTGTCTGACCAGGATGGCTCGCAGGAGGGTCGAAGTTCAACGCCCACCGAAAATCTCAGTGAGAACGATGCTCGAGCATTCATTCGAACTATAAAAGCACAACTGGAGATTATGGAGCAGAAATGTGCAAAGTTAGAGCACGAAAACTCACAGCTGCGTGACCATGGAAACTCCTCAGATCCAGATGTGAACGGAATGAGCAGCTCAGTCGAGAAATCACGCGAGACGGAGCTTGAGGAACGTCTGCAATTGGCGGAGAGTATTTATCAGGTTAGTTGATCGGTTTGCTTATTTCAACTTGCATCTGAGATGTTGGACGGTGATATTTGGTTTGCTATACTTTGGTCACACGTCGCAAATAGTAACTAAATAGTAAAATACACATTTCCAGTTGCATAACACGTCACAATTTCTGTACTATAATATGAATAAACTCGTTGTTAGTTGTATTTCACAAGTTTCAGGACTATCGCGAAGAGAACGCCGTGCTCAAGTGTGAACTGAGAGAACTGCAGGAGTCCATGGGGCGAGGCACCAGTCAGAATACAAAACAGCTACGTGACAAACTGAAAGCTGCCGAAGCGTTGTGCGAGGAACTGATGGAAGAGAACGAAAACTACAAACGTGACATTCAGGACTTGCAGCGTGAAATCGAAGAGGCGCAGGTATAACAAATTGCAACTGTTAGTTGTTGGTTGTTGCACAAAGTAATCAGTGCACTGTTTAACTGCGACAGTCCGTCATCAACATTTCTCATTTGTTTCGATTCAATCAGATTTCAAACACAATCAAATTCTATTGTTTCAAGAATTGAAACAATGTATTCTTTAAGGATCAATATCGTGAAGAAGAAATTGAAGAATTCCGAGACATCCAACGAGATCTCGAACAGACTGCCAAAAACTGCCGAGTGCTGCAATTCAAACTCCGAAAAACCGAACGACAAAAAGAGCAAGCTGAGTCAGATCGTCAGGCGTTGGAAGAGAAACTTCGCGACGTCATGAGTGGACAAGCGTCTGGATCTGATTATGTGAACTCTCGCAAGTCAAAAGAGCTCGAAACCGAATTGCGAATAGCAAAAGAAGTGTCGGTACGATTGCACAACGAACTTGAATCGCTGGAAGAGAAACGCTACAAACTGGAGGATGAAAACTTCTACCTGAAAGAGCGTGTTCGTGAATTGGAGACCAAAGAGAAACTAACTGAAAGCAGTCGGCATAAATTTGAACAGGTCGGTTTGATTGGTTGTTTGATTGATTCAATAAAATATAATTTATATATTGCTTGGATAAAATATTCGATAACAATTTTATAATGCACGTTAATGAAATATTGGTTGTCGACAAATGGTTGAGGATAGATTTTCAATATTTCAGATTAGTCGGGGTCGAACATCACCATCATCCGCTACACATCATATGACCGTTCAACATCAAAATTCGCCAAGCTACAGCGGCGACATTGGTCAAGTTATGAGGTTAGTTTTATTTTTTTTAAATATCAAGATAAAGGAGTCTGTGGAGATTCAGTAATTAGTTTACCTTCAGGGACCTAAATGACGCACTCGAACGAGAAACGGATCTTCGCGATCAGCTGAAATTTTCCGAAGAAGACGTGCTGCGCGTGAATAAAAAACTTAGCGATTTGGAAACTGAAAACGAGGGTCTCTTAAAGCAGCTGGCAAAATTAACCAGTCAATCGTCACAAGGTCGCGTGCGACCAGCCATGGTTCGCAGTTATAGGCAAGTTTACACAGTTTTGAGTAGTTTTTAGAACAAGAAGAAATTATCGGTTGTATTTTTGCAGTGAAGGGCAGGCGCAAATTCAACTCGAACTTGCCGAGCATGAGGCAATGGTGCTGAAATCAAAATTGGCCAAAATCGAAAAAGAGAACGAACAATTTGCTAGCAAAGTCGCACTGTTAGAAAAAGAGGTATGTATTGCTGCTGTAAACATTTTGAATAAAATGATATAGAAATGAATTGTCACTACCGGACATCGCCACGTTTTAGGCAACGAAAAGCGGTGGTCGAACTCATTTTTCGGAGAAGGAACTATCTGCTGCAGTACCTGACACGTATTACAAGCAGAAAATCAAGATGCTAGATGTAGGTTGATGTTATTGACTGACTTAATTCTTCTACAGTTTGCTTTTGAGACCGGCTAAACAATTTGTTGAGTTAAACGGTGAAGAGGACGATGACATAAAACAAGCAGGGATGTAGTCGATGAAGCAGACGGTGAATTGACCGCGCGATGAGTGGACCGATGAGAAAAATTCACAATTCACAATGCAACACAACACAACAAAATCTTCTTCCATTTCCAAAATCAGTTATTTTCAGAACCCGACAAGTGTTTGAATCACTTTTGCTTTGTTTTCTCATTGGTCAACTCACCGTCCGCTTCACCGGGCAGTTCATTTCATCAACTTTTCCACTGTTTGTTTCACCGTTCAACTCATCAATTTTTTTAACGCGGAACGGGGCAAAAAACTGTCATTCATTCGCTCTAGATGGTGAAACATTATAGAGCCAATGCGTCAACTCTATACTGGGTTTTCAATGTAATTTTATATGGACAGCAACTTTTCATCTTGCCCAATTTGTATTTATTCACTTTGGACAAATCCTTTCTGTATATTAACAGGTAAACACTCGATTTTGAAAACTGAAAACTATTCAGTTGAACACACTGAATTACATCTTACACCGAACTTCTAGGAAGAACTCGAAGAATACAAGCACAAGTTTGAAGAGGCTAAGCGCGCCGAACTTGAAGCTCAACAAGGCCAAGAAGCAGCATGGAAATTCGGTGAACGGCGAAAAGATAGGAAAGGAATGGTTAGTAAGAAAATCAGCGTTCTTAAATATAATAATGCTTATAGTGTATCAATGACATTACAGGTTCGAAGTCATTCGCTGGATGAACCATCAAGCAGCACATCACCAGTGGAAAGTACATCAAAGGACAGTACGGACTTGAAGCGTCAACTCGCTCTGACTGAACAAGAACTTTCAATGTTGCGTGAACAGAACACAGAACTTGAAGCAAAAAATCAAAAACTAGCCGAAGATAACAAGCGATTACAGGTGCGTTGCCCTGAAATATCAAAACGATTTAATTATGTTTAGATGAAAGATGTTCACAAATATTTAACGTAGTTTATTCAAAACAGGTTCTTCAACGCGGTAACCGCTCAGAATTAAAAGATAAAATTGAAGAAATGCAGAAAGATATGGATCGATTCATGACACGAGCCAGCGACCTTGAAAAACAAAAGGTTACCACCACTTTCATGATTAAGTTCACGTGCCATTGGAATTGTTTTTTTTATTTTGCTCAAAGTAAAAAAATCCAGGCTGCTGTGACCGCTGAACTTGAAAAAATAAAAAAAGAAGCTGAATCCGGACCAACAAGAAGTGCTCGGTTGACGGAGCTAACAAATGAAAACAGTACGTTCATTCGGTGAAACCAAAAATCAGATGAGATTCAACGAATGCCAAACCAAAGTTGTTAATTTTAGAATCACTCGCTGCTGCACTGAAGTCTGAAAAGAACACCGTAAAATCTCTGGAATCGCAGCTTTCCGATTACCGACAAACAATTTCAATGTCAGATAATCAAAAGCTCGTATCCATGGCAAGCAAGGTTTGTGTAATTCATTGTTTGATAACAATTAAACAGCAAGTGGCATACACAGTACGCTTGATCTGAACGTTTGCATAACAAACGTTGAACGGTCAAACAATGTTTTTATGTGTCCAGGTTGAAATTCTAAACACGCAACTTCGCGAATCCGAAGAACGCTACAACACCATTCACCGACGCTTAATCACTGGAAGTAACAGTCAAACGACAGGAAACAGCAGTCAAAAATACGAAGTCAGTTTCTTTTTGAAATTGTCTTATTTTATTTTGTTTTCAACGTTTTCAACAAAATTGTTTTCAACGTAGTGTATTATTTTCAAGTCGAACTCTGATTAACTTTTGCACAGTTTGCTTTACATGTAGCTGGTCTTGGAGTTTGCTTTTTATTTATTTTTATGCGGACAAAAACGTTTCGCCACTCCTTGTTACCCACTTAGATCTCTGCCATTGTCTGTCGCATCTGTGAGTGGTTCCTGTTCTATTTACTGTGCCTTTGTTGTGTTTCCATATTTCCCTTTCCTTTTGAACTTTGCGTGCATTTCTTTCAGCAAACTAAGTTTTAAGACACGGACTGCACGATTAAATTGTCTCCGAAGTTTGTACAAGCAATTTTTTCAATTTACAATAATCTGATTAGAGAAGTACATCTGAAAGTTTCTTGTGCAAAAGAGGAGATGGAGGAACAAAATTGTGTTTGAAACTTGATAGTGTTGTGCCTTCAACAAAATGCGGTGTCCCAGACAACAGTTGTTGTTGCAATGCCACAAAAAATTTGTCAGATTTATGTTTGTACTTCCAATGGGTAACAAACCATTAAACAAATTCGATCTCTGACGTCTGATCTGGAGTAAAAAATGAAACAAAATTTTTGTGGCATTTTTTAAAGCGTCTGTTGATCATTGTTATATTCTGCTGTTAAAAAGAAACAAAAGGCAATTTTGGTATAATTTCTTGACGTTAATTCAGGACGTTCTTCGTGAACGGTGTGAGCAACTAGAACGCGAGTTGGCTGAAGTAAAAACCACTCAGAATTTTGTTTCCAGTCGTCCTGAAATTGATGACAGTGTTGAGGTGCGCAACAGACTTTTAGAACAGCCAACAAGCACACATGTTATAAAACTATTGAAACATTTAGATTGAAAATTGTTGCACTGTCGTCGAAACACTCGAGGCACAAGTTGATCGGATTTATGCGCAGCTAGAGAAGCTACAGTCCGCACGAACGGTTTGCACTTCAATTTGCTTTAACCCACCCATTCGTATAACATTCTCTAAGATAAAACATCCAAATGAATTTTTCAGGAACCGGTTCCTGGTGCACCACGTTTTGGCCCTGCTAACCGTGTGGCAGGTAATACAGTCAATAAGTTGAAAGAAGAATCAAAAGCAATTTTGACAGATGTTGAGAAGCTACGTGCCGATCTTGTATCGTTGATGGATACGTTACAACGCAAACGAACATCTGGAACAAAGGTGAGAGAAGTGAATAAAATGTTTTTGCCCGACTGATTCAACTTTTTCAAAAACACACGAATGCCCAGAACAAACGACCTACGTATGATTGTCCAGGCTTCTGACGCTGACTCAGCATTTGGTGGCAGTAGCATGACTGACTCAACGGACGCGTCCGGTCGACTTCAACAGATTCGAACAGAAAACCAAACACTTAAAGATAAAGTCGACCAACAGACAAAAACAATCGGAGATTTGCGAGAGCAATTGACACTGGTATGGAATTCGCATGTGATGGTGCATCTGCTTGCTGCTTGTGATTCCTCAACAGAAATGTGATAAAACACTCAATCGGCCTTCTGTCGTACTAACTGTGGTCCCACCTGGAATGGCGACACATCATCACCGAATTGAAGTCGGTCACTGAAGGAAAGAGGAAAGGTTACGATCCAACACACGATTGCAACGTACCTGAAGTACATAACGCCCAGTGCATTACTTACTAACCAAAACTTAACAAAAAAGGTTTGACGATCTTCTTGTTTTTGGCTTAAAAACGTGTTTGAATGCTGTTCACTAACATCGAAATGGATAGTTTTAATTTTTAGCAAGTTTACGAATACATTTGCCTTTAAATACACTGCCTTTCTGCACATGCAAAGAATTAACAAAAATAATAATTTGTTGCGTGCAAAAAAAGGTTCCGACGAAACCACTGCAATGACTAATTTGTCCCACTTCACTTCCAGGTGAAAGCCGAATGCACGACTGCACAGAAGCAGTGCGCTGAAGCAACAAGTCGACTACTGCAAACGGAAGAACGTTGGAACAAAGAGCTCGACAAGCTAAAAGAATCGTACGAGTCGCAAGTCAAAGAATTAAAGTATTACCTGACGGAAGCAGAAAAGATCAAAGGAGAGAAGTCGGCCGCTCTTGAGCAGCGAAACGCCGAGCTAGAATCGAAGTCCAAGAAAGTTAACGACCTTGAAGGGCAGGTGAGTCTTTTTAGAGCTTAACATTTCAGCGCACAATACTCAAGCGCACTGTTTGGTACCTAAAGCCAAACCAACATTGCCAGGTTTCAAAATTGCAAGAAGAGCTGCGCACCAAATACCGTGATTTACAAGATCGTATAGAAGACGAGCGCAAAAAGGCAAAGGAATACCAAACGAAATATCAGAAGCTAGAGGAACTGTTTGAGAGTGAGCGGCAGAAGATGGTAAACGAACGTGAAAAACTAAAAGGAGACGTGAAGGAAGCCAAGGAACGCGCAGACGAAATACAGGCACAAACGGAGAAATTGAAAGGTGCCATAATTTGCCAGTAAAACTTGAAACGAGATTTTGTTGTTGTCGTTGTTGTTGAAACTAGATTTGACGATAACTGTGAATTTTATGTTTTAGAACAACATGAAGAAGCTGCAAGCGCATGGACAGAAGAGAAATCGACGCTCGAAAAAACCACCCGAAAGCTGGAACACGATTTGGCTGTTTTGGAGAAAAAGTCACACAAGAAAGCAATTGAAATGGCCAGTGTTGAGTCGAAGAAGCTAATGGAAGAAATGAACAAAACCAAATCTAAATACGAGCGAGAAATTGAACGGTAAGTATTTAATTATTGGTGTTTATATCACTCCAGTGTTGCAATGGACACGGCACGGTAACAAGCACAAAAATTACAGTTGGAAACAAGATTACAAAGCGTTGCAAAAAGAGGTGGACGCCAAAGCAAAAGCTATCGATGCGCGCATGGAGGATGAGCAAAAGTACAAAAAAGAACTGGAGCTCATGAAATCCCGGGTTTGTTCTTGTTTTCTGCAAAAAAAATTGTTGACGCCGTCACCATTGGTTCTACATTCAGCTCGCAGAACAGAAAACACAGTTGCAAGAAACTCGAAAACTGCGCGACGAAGCGCGCGAAGAATTGAATAAATGGCAACAAACGTGGGCTCGTGAACGCTCAGAGCTTGCACATAAACTACGACAAGAAGAAAAGGTAGTTCATTTTTATGCCCTAATCAGATTATTGCAGTGACACTTTAAATGGACACACAGGTGCAACAAGCTGAAACACAGACACTCCAATTGAAGTTCCAATCGCGGCTCAAGATCAGTGAAGAAACAACGAAAAGCCTGCATAGCCAAGTATGTTTACCAGGGTCTACCGAATCTACCGCCGCATTTGGGGTGTTGGTGTGTGATTCTAGTGTGATTGGTCTCGACATAATTCTTTCTGTGCAGGTCTCAAATCCCCATATGATAGATAGTAAGCAAATATATATGCAAAATTTAGCTTCGATTCTTGTTTCAGTTTTCGTCACGGCTTTATAATCGACGTGTACTTTGACTGCTCAAACTACATCCCTTAATATCGTATTGAAACAAGAGATAGTGACGTAAAGCAACCCGTTCATGATAGTCCAGTGCAGTTCATAATTGTACACTTGTGCAATAATGTTTTTTGCATTAAAGCTTGCGCAAGCTCGCCGAGAACGTGATCAATATCGGGATGAGCTACTGAGTGCTCAGAAAAAACTGGCGGACGCAACTGAGAAAACGCAGTTGAACGAAAAAGAGTATCAGCGAAAGATGGCAAATTATGAAAAGAAAGTAAGTTTTAGCTTCGCTTGGTTAGCAATTTTGCAAAACAATCGGAATTTCTATGTGAATGCACCAAAACTGTGACTCTCATCCAGTTCGAGGAGTTCGACAACTTGAAGGCACAAATCGAAAAGTTGGTAGCCGAAAACCAATCAGTCGTTCAAGATCACGAAACTGAGAAACGGCTTTGGGCCATTGAACGGGAAGAAATGCTGGCCGCTGGCGGCAAGGTTTGTTCGCTTTACCGCAGCACTAAAATGCAAAAAAACCACTTGTGAAACTGCACTGTGCGGTTTAGAATGGCAAAATGAGCCTTCTTGGTTTAGGGAACTAGCGCATTGCACAGCGAACTGACGTATGCTGAAACACTAAAAAACAGCGATGCTAGATTGTATGAAGCGATGCAGGTAAGTCCAGAAGTTTCTCCAATAAACTAAAAACATTTTGACACTTTATTCGTTTTGAAGAGAGGTATTGTGGCTAGCTATTCTGATTCTACAGGTGGCCGATTCATTGCGCAATCAAATCGACACGCTGAAGCAAACCAACGAAACTGAGCTAAAAGAGCTGCGGGCAACGATAGAATCAAACCGTCGACAGCATCGCAAGGAAACAGCAGAAAACCAAAAACGCATTCGCGAGGTATCTACGTTGATTAGATGTTTTCTTTTAGTCTTCAAAATGAAATAGAACCATTGTCAATTCATTATTGTTTTCATTACAGCTACAAGAGCAGGTGAAGGTGCTGGACATTGATCGCCGCAACATGCTCAGTTCAAAAGACAGTCAAGAAATTGAACGCACTACCATTCAGGTAATTTACTTTAAAGACAAATGTTCAATTGTGGATCTGATTCAAAGAAACCCGTTAAAAAGCAGCGTGATGTCACAGAATGCTCGCGATCAACTGATGCAGCGAATCCATGACCAGGAAATTCATCAGCTGGCTAACAAGTACAAACTGGACAAAATTTCGGACAAAGTTTGTGTGTCTTTCAATGACCTGCAAGCTCGTTTTCGATCATCTCAGTGTGAATTTTGAAATTTAACTCAACTTTGAAGCAACTTTTCAGCTGTCAGAGACGCTGACGCAGAGCCAACGAATGGGCAACGTGACCGCCACACAGTTGCAACGAGTCCTGAGTACTGCGTTAGAACAACTGGACGCTATTCGAGACGACATGTCAAAGACAAAAGAGTTGGGTCGCACTGATGCGGAACGACTGGAGTCCACGTACGACAAGTTTTTTTATTGTGACGTGCTCATTTACTCATATAATATTGAACATTTAAAAAATGATTTTTTTTCTAGTGATGCAGCATCAGTGGCCAGCTGGCGGTCAAGCGCACCCTCAACGAAAAAACCGTCTACATCTGCCGAAAAACCAGAAGCACCTGCCACCACAATTATTTCCAATGGCACAGCAACGGCCAGTACGAGCTTGAGCAGAAACGAGTCAAGAGAGGAGGTTGAAGAACGACAGGTAGCACATTTTTTGGTGAATTTAGTCAAAAAACGTTCAATCAGTTTAAGTTTTTCTTTCTTCTTTAGCCATCTTCTGCAACAGCTCAAAGGTCAGCAAGTAGCACAAGTGGACGTCCGTACAATTATTTGGAACGACAGGGCTCAGCTAGTAGTGATGTAACGTTTAATAACTGGGAGGTTAGATTACGTTTCACGACCGTTTGTGATTCAGTTTTTGACGATATTGTCGCGAAACTAGCAAATATTGCGAACAACTCATTCAGGATCGCATTGTTGAAATTCGAAAACGTTCACCAAGCCCTAGTCCGCGCAAGATGACTGCTTATCCGGAAGCTCCGCCATCCATGGTGCTCAGTGAGTTTTTCTTGTGTGAGATGTTGAACTATTCAAAGGGCGCTGTGCTAAACGTGTTCCAATCTAGAGCATGTTCCATGTTCCCAAGTGTAGGCACAAAAGGTGCACTTTGGAACAATCTCTTTGGTCCGCAATCCTAAACTAATCCTAAATACTCCGTTATTCATCCGCACACTTTTAGGCAAAGAAAAGATAGTCGAGTACGACAAAGAAGGTCGTCGCCATTGGATTCCAAAACAAATGCAGCGCTCCGCATCGCATGATCCACGAGCCGATTATTCGCTGGTTGTACCCGGTCAGTTTGTGACCTCATCAAATGAAGTGACCTTCAGAAGCGTGCAATCAAAAACATCAAGGGTTTTAGACAACAATCTTGCGCCAAAGCATGTTGGCGATGCAGACAGCATGGTGACACAGGACAGCGACGCTGAGGCGGCAACGTCGACCAGAGCACACAATCGAACACTAAGCGCCGGTTGGTACAAGTATGACACTTAAATTTGCTTAGCTTTTTATGGCGAATTGCTCCTGACTTTGCATCATTCATATCAGACGCACGACCACCAGAGGTCGTCGATGAAACGGCCGCAGAAGACGGAGACAACGCTGAAACAGCACTGCCGAAAACGCCCACAGCCAGCAAAGGCAACTTCTTCACCGAGGCCGTCCGCGCGGTCGCCTCGTCCGGTGCGGGCAGCGTCCGCGATCGCCGCAAAATGTTCGGCAGCAAAAAGGCTGCCTCGGTTGAGGGCACCGAAACGGGACGAACGATCGGAGCAGTTGGACTGCAGGTTGTGCAGTTGAATGTTCAAGGATGCGATTACATTTTTACAATTGTCCACTGCATGTGAAGAGACGAATTGTGGACTTCTTTTAGACTTAAAAAAACAAGTTCTCCTCGATGTTTACATCATTTGTTGGCACTCTTTCTAGCAATGTCTTGATAGGCAATTACACCCGGCGTCAATCCGACGGCCGTCCAGGACTACTCGATGCAGAAATCGACTGAATCCGTTGAGAAAGAGAAGAGCTCCAGTAGGACGAGCATTGTCAGCGGCATCGTCAACCGATTCCGGAATCGAAGCAGCTCACGGGAGCACGTGCCAGCCGCACCATTGCCGATATCGACGATCGGCTATCGACCGAGCGGGTACGGGGAACTGTAAGGTTGTTCTCGCTAATGGTACCCGTTTTGCAATAAATAAACCATATGTGAACCATTGCAAAACATTCACAATTTGTAGACTCTGTGTCTGTCTGGCACGCTGATTGGCTGCATCGAGTTAGATGAACTAATCAGTGAGCTGAATGTCCAAATCAAAAGTAGCCAATCAGCTTGTGATTTCCAGTTCGCCAAAAAACTGTGATTTCAGCTACGCGGGATCGGGTTATTCCGGATCGGCGTCACCGAGCACGTACTCAACGACGACCAGCCTCAGCCGCTACGCGTACTCAAGCAGACGACAGGGGAGCACGGAAAGCGATCGGGTGAGTGCACAGCAATGCGAACTGCGAACGAAAGCGATCAGTAATCTGTTTCTGCAATCAGTTTTTGTTTTTTTGTTTCGATGAACTGCATCTCACGATTTTTCCACCGCATAAACACACTTTTCACGTGTGCCTTTCAATTTCCAGCAGTTAGTCGGGCTCTTTCTAGTTCTGTCGTTAGTAAACTAAGCACGCATGATCGCTGGTGTCTGATCACTCTGGTCCATTCATAACTCCTAACAGAACTTTCAAAACCACTCTGACTTTCACTATTGGAAATCTTTTCTCTATCAACTATTCTTCGATTTACCATTCTTAGCCGCGTGGTCGATTCTTCCGGTAACGACGATGGAATCCAAGCCGCGCCGTTCGGTAAGAAAAACCAAGCATGACTTTTCTGTTTTTTTGGAACTGCCAAAAACACGTAAAAATCTAAATTAGTCGCTCCCAAGGGTCGTCTAACACTAAACAGCGACGTTTGAATTTGGTTAGCTTATCGGTTGCATTATAATGATGCAATCAAGAAACCCGTATAACGTTCACTCAACTAATACCTTGGGAAAAAAACCTAATGTGTTTTGGGGAAAAAATCAATTCACATTTTCAGGCGCACATCACGTTACCGTCGTCGTCCTATTCACACACATCACCATACGGTGCGTACGTCAGCGAAATCAAGCCACAGTTCTACGTGACGCGCACCGCAAAGCGTCGCTCGTTCAGTGCGCGCAACTTGAATGTCAGTATGCGTCGATATTAAGAGTTTGAAATAAAAAGTAACTTTCACAACACTGATGCAACAGTTCTTGTTTTCTGGTGTTTAAAAATAAACGCAGTTCACATGTCAAGATTGTCTCAGAGTTTGCTTTTATTGACTTCACAGAGTTCGGTTGTATCGAACAAATAATAAAACCCATAATTTCACAAAGTTCTGTGTGTGAAGTTGAATTTTGAGCAGAATTTTCACCAGAAAAAAACAACTGACAACGCACAACTGTAACAAAAAAACACAAAAAACAGCTGTAACAATTCGTCATTGCAATCCGCTAGAATTTGAGCCATGCGTGGTGGTTCCGCTCAACCATGGATTATACTCTATCAAGAAATTGTAAACGCAAACCCTAAAACTTTCGTGAATAGAATCTTCTGAACAATATACAAAAACTCTACACTATAAACAAATTGAAACGTGTACAGCTAAACTAGACCATACCGGCACTAACGGCAATTACAAGACACAATTAATCACACAGCAACAAGCATCGAAATCAACCCGAATTGTTTGTTCCTTAAAATCAAAAAAGTCCCATCACACCACTACACTCAATTTTTCGCGCTTCAGTTCGCCTTTTTCTTGGTATCACTAACGACGTGACCACTGGACAGTACTTTTCGTCGTTGTGCAAACATGTAGAAATACAGTTGCGGGAAAACTGCAATCGAACCAGTTATTAGGACAAACCAGAATCACAATGCACAAACAAAGGTGGTAGAACACAACCACAATCGTAAGCAACCCGCTGATTGGCTGCACTAACAAACACTATGCAGCAATCAGCATCCGCTCCAGGACAATTTATGTTTTCTTGATGCACTTACACGGAATGTAGGACAACGCGAACAGCACTAGAAAGTAGGAAAAGTCGAACGCGAAGTTGATACGGTTCGGCAGGTCGACGCTGAAGATGCGCTGCGAGTGCACCTGCGGCAGTGCGGCCCAGATGGCCAGCAGCTCACCGGCGACGCCCACCGGGTACAGACCAATGAACAGCGTGTATCTACAAGTTTTGAACTTTAGTTGAGGCCTGATTATACTGACGTATGCGGTATGCGTATTACGACACAGCACGTCTTGTGTTTTAGCATACTACCGTCAGGTCTCGTGTTATTGACCGTTCATAGAGACGTGCTTTTGACCCACGTCAGAATACGTCAGTGTGAACAGGTCTTTTTTAGTTAAGCTGACGTTTAGAATTTCGACGCAATGGGTAAAAAACAAAACACAAAACAAGCCAACACGTCCTTTCTGCATCAACGTCACTACAACGCCAATAAAACAAGAACTGAACAATTCTCTTCTTGTGTTGAGAACAGGTTGCGTCATTTTTCAATGTACAACTTTTCGGCCACTTTCGAACCTGAGCCACTTGAGAACCCGGGGCACCGCGTTCAGCAGCGACAGCCCGTAGAAGCTGTACCGGATCACTTCTGTTATCGACCACGCCAACAGAAAACAGTGGACACCGACTGTGTTTTGCGCCTGCAATGAACAAGAAATGAGTTAGTGGAGACGCCCATTCAGGCAGGGGCCAGGTTGATAAAAGCTCAGTGTAGTAGTTGCTACACCACTGAGCCCCAGGCTGAAATCATACAACACCACAACTTTGTTTTTTTTACGCCAGCTGATTCTCCAGTGTTTGCTCTTCAACGTAATGTGAGGAAACTGAAAATTTTTTGAGTCCTCCTGAATTAATACAGGCTTTCAATGGTGTAGCACTGTTGGAAGTACATGCAAAGAGGAGAAGTAGCACAACATGGGCCACACAGAGAGCTTCAAAATCCGATCCGTCCGCTTCAACCCCAAAAAGGCCCCAGAAGAACCTACGACTTCAAGGCGAGTAAAATTGTGATCTGTAGCAAAATGCAACATCAAACGCCAAAAAACCCAACTGACAGCAGCGACACGATGCACCACCGGCCACGTGATCATCAGTCGTGAGCACACCTGCATACACGTCGTCGCAAATGGCGAGCGAACCAGACCGAGCAGACAGTGCAAAATCTGACAAAAAATCAATCTCAAAATTTTTAAGTTTCTGAGGCCAACAAACCAGATTGAACTACTGAATAATAAAACCTCCAGAACGGCAGCTGTTTGAAAAATCTCCAATTCAAACGCGACTTTCTCGTACGTGGATCGCGGCGGCGTTCGATCCACGACGCACAGAACACATTTCGTCAAAATTATCGACCAGCTGAATAAAATTTATTGAAATATTGATAGATAGATAGATAAACACATACGTATCGCATGTATTTGCGAGCTGAACGAACATTTATTTATTTATATAATTTTTTATTTATTCATTCAATGTCAATCTTTATCGGCTCGTGTACTATTCCGGCCCGTAGAATTCCGGCCCGCTCATTCCGGCCCGAAGAATTCCGGTCCGAAGAATTCCGGCCCGGAGAATTTTCGCCAGCAAGAACAATATTGGTGAATCTTATTGAACAATATACAATAAGAACAACCACACGAAGTGATTTTTGGTAAATAAATTCTTGTGATTTTTTTATTTTTGTTTAGAACTTGCTTGCAGTGACTTGTTGTAGGTTCCTAATCCTAAGCCAAGCCTTTTTGATAAGGTAAAATGGTCACAAATCCTGTTCATGATAAAAAAATTTAAAAATTTAGTTGTAGTTTCTTTTTTCTAAAAGGTTTCATTTTCCAAAAAAGCAAACAGGACGAACATCATTGAAAATACACTGTAACATGTGAACATCGATATTTTTATTTTGCTATTTCATTACCAAAATCACTTCGTGTGGTTTAATATTGTTCGTGCTGGCGAAAATTCTCTGGCCCGGAATTCTTCGGGCCGGAATTCTTCAGGCCGGAATAAGCGGGCCGGAATTGTACCCCCCCGATCTTTATCCACCAACAAAGCTAACTACGGCTGACTAAATGAAAGTGACAAAAAACAAACCCAACGACTTGAACTGCATTGTACAGCAAAAGATATATTTGTTTTGGCTGCATTTTGCGATCTTTCCTTTCTTGTTTTGATCTTTCGTCTTTCGACGATAAAGAAATACAGATGGAATGGAATCCCTATGGATCGAGTCGAGAATCGAGATGACGCTTTTCGGTCCACAGTTGTTCTAAAGGGGGGCCTGGGGGGGCCGGCCCC
The DNA here is from genome assembly GCA_030248135.1 of Theristus sp. LFF4_11. NCBI lineage: Eukaryota > Metazoa > Nematoda > Chromadorea > Monhysterida > Xyalidae > Theristus > Theristus sp. LFF4_11. Next base: position 4,398 of record JASANC010003343.1, on the reverse strand, counting down.
CCCAAAAAATTTTCGAATCTATCTCTATCAAACAGGGTTTTTCGGCTCAGCCATAGTTGTTCTAGGGGGGGCCTGGGGGGGCCCGCCCCCCCCCCAAAAAATTTTCGAATCTATCTCTATCAGACAGGTTTTTTCGGCTCAGCTATTATCTATCAAAAAAAATTTCTCAGCCAGCTATCTATCTGAAAATTTTTGTCTTCGAAGACATGAAATGAGTCAATTTTTGACCAAAATTGACCATTTTTGGTCGTAATTCTTGAAAATTCCGCTAATTTAGGTAAAATACGCGTTTATACTTGATTTTTAGTGTATTTTTAGCATTATTTTGCTGAGCTTTTTAGCGTTTTAGCTATCTATCTATCAAATTTCAAAATTTTGACAGGCCCCCCCCCCCAAGTCACATGCCCCACCCCGCCCCCCCCCCCCCCCCCCCCCAAAATTTTCCAGCTATCTATCTATCTGGAAAATTTGCTCCAGCTATCTATATCGGCCCCCCCAACCCCTCGGCTCTGGAACAACTATGGGCTCAGCTATTATCTATCCAAAAAATTTTCTCAGCCAGCTATCTATCTGAAAATTTTTGTCTTCGAAGACATAAAATGAGTCAATTTTTGACCAAAATTGACCATTTTTGCTCGTAATTCTTGAAAATTTCGCTAATTTTAGGTAAAATACGCGTTTATACTTGATTTTTAGTGTATTTGTAGCATTATTTTGCTGTTTTTATAGCTTTTTAGCGTTTTGGCTATCTATCTATCAAATTTCAAAATTTTGACCGGCCCCCCCCAAAGTCACATGGCCCCCCGCGCATAGTTGTTCCAAAGCCGAGGGGTTGGGGGGGGGCCGATATAGATAGCTGGAGCAAATTTTCCAGATGGATAGATAGCTGGAAACTTTTGGGGGGGCCGCGGGGGGGACCACGTGACTTTGGGGGGGGGCGGTCAAAATTTTGAAATTTGACAGATAGATAGCTACAGTCTATCACGCTAATATATGCAACTCGCTGATTGGTCGGCTCCTCACGCTCCGCACCCTGGGAACGGGATTCAGAAAAAATCATGTTTTTCATTGTTCAACGGTTTGTTTTCATTTATTTCATGCCGAAAAAACATTCTAAATAAAAAACTACAAAATTCCAAACGTTTGAATTGGTAAAAAATTAGTAAACTGAAGTTTTTATGGTTGATTGACGGCGACGACGTCGTCGAGAATTTTTGCTTTCAAACGTACCGCTGGCCGCTGCTGCGTGTTCAAAACAAATTTAAAACAAACAAACAAAATAACAAAACTTGCTTCCAACGATTTCGACAGTTTTCATCCCGCTTTTAACAATTGATTCATTGGGTGCGCCATGTCCATTCATTGTTGTTCAAAGATTGTTCACATTGTCAATAAATACTGTCACCTGCTGCGTTCTTCTTCTCTGTGCTTCGGACACACAGTAGCGGCCAGCGGCGGCACGCTCTTTTCATGCCTAAAGGCAAAAACTAAACCAAAAACCATAGACGACGTCGTCGCAGTCAATCAACCAAAAAAGACATTTATTTGACATTGTGACCAATGCAAATTTTTGGAATTTGGTAGTTTTTTATTTAGAATGTTTTTTCGGCATGAAATAAATGAAAACAAACCGTTGAACAATGAAAAACATGATTTTTTCTGAAACCCGTTCCCAGGGTGCGGAGCGTGAGGAGCCGACCAATCAGCGAGTTGCATATATTAGCGTGATAGACTGTAAAACACTAAAATACTATAAAAACAGCAAAATAATGCTAAAAATACATTAAAAATCATGTATAAATGCATATTTTACCTAAAATCATAGTTGTTCTAGGGGGGGGGGGCCCTGGGGGGGGCCGCCCCCCCCCCCAAAAAATTTTTGAATCTATCTCTATCAAACAGGTTTTTTCGGCTCAGCTATTATCTATCTAAAAAAATTTCTCAGCCAGCTATCTATCTGAAAATTTTTGTCTTCGAAGACATAAAATGAGTTAATTTTTGACCAAAATTGACCATTTTTGCTCGTAATTCTTGAAAATTTCGCTAATTTTAGGTAAAATACGCGTTTATACTTGATTTTTAGTGTATTTTTAGCATTATTTTGCTGTTTTTATAGCTTTTTAGCGTTTTAGCTATCTATCTATCAAATTTCAAAATTTTGACCGGCCCCCCCAAAGTCACATGGCCCCCCCCCGCGGCCCCCCCCCAAAATTTTCCAGCTATCTATCTATCTAGAAAATTTGCTCCAGCTATCTATATCGGCCCCCCCCCCCAACCCCTCGGCTCTGGAACAACTATGCCTAAAATTAGCGAAATTTTCAAGAATTACAAGCAAAAATGGTCAATTTTGGTCAAAAATTAACTCATTTCATGTCTTCGAAGACAAATTTTTCTAGATAGATAGCTGGCTGAGAATTTTTTTTAGATAGATAATAGCTGAGCCGAAAAAACCTGTCTGATAGAGATAGATTCGAAAATTTTTTGGGGGGGGGGCCGGCCCTCCCCCCCAGGCCCCCCCCCCTAGAACAACTACCGTATTACCCCCAATGAACCCCCATGGGGGATTAATACGTCAGCGACTTTTAGGGGTGGGGGTTTGTTGGTGGGGGGGGGATTATTGGTGGGGGGGGGGGGGTTTATTTTACAAAAAATTCTAGGGGTGGGGGTTTGTTGAAAAATAGCAAAAATACATTGCATGGCAGGCAAGAAAGTCGCAGAAACTTCTACTCTACATAGAAATTTCCTTTTATAACAGCCTTTTGTAATGAAATTACTATTAACTCACCCATTTGGGGCCTTTGGTAGCACAATTTCATCATTTTCACTGCAACCAGCCACTGAATTCGCTGGGTATGTGTTTCAAACAGGTCTCCAATAATCCCCCATGGGGGATTATTTGTGGGGGGGGATTATTCGGAAACTGGTCGGGGGTGGGGGTTTATTGGTGGGGGGGGGGGGATTAATGGTGGGGGGGGGGTTAATGGGGGTAATACGGTATGCCCCCGCGCCCCCCCCCAAAATTTTCCAGCTGTCTATCTATCTAGAAAATTTGCTCCAGCTATCTATATCGGCCCCCCCAACCCCTCGGCTCTGGAACAACTATGTTTCGGTCGGTTGATTTGATTTGGTGTTTGGTTGTTTACTTTGCTTTGCCTACATTACTAAACCAAAGCCAAGTTTACAGTCTGTTTTGTTGTTTAGTTCGGTTTCAATGAAGTCGTTGTAGGTTCCTGATCCTAAGCCCAATCCTAATCCTAATGAAGTCGTTGTAGGTTCCTAATCCTAAACCTGATCCTAATCCTAAGTGAAGCCTTTTTAACAAAGTGAAAGTGCCTTGATTGACAGCTTTGTTGAAGGGGTGAAACATTGGGATCAGGGATCAGCTCCAGCTCCGGTTTAGCTTTGTAGTTTTACGGTTTACTTTATTTTATTTATTTTGTTTTGTTTCTTCAATTCCCTACCGTAACCGTACCGTTTTTTTAAATTTGGGGTAAAATAATAGATTTAGAAAATAAGAATGGGAAAGGGGTACGGAGGGAGGGTTGTTAATAGGGTTGTTAAACAAAAATGAAATTAAAAAAAAGTAATTAAAAAAACAAAAATGCCGATTTTTTTTTTTAAAAAATTCGAAAAAATTTTCTCTAATATGCTCTGAAAACCTCAATTTTGGCACAATTTTTCGAAAGTTCAACAAAATTTTTTTTTTTATTATACCTCGTAAAACCTTTAGCAGTCGATTTTGACCCGTTTTACCGACTGATTTTAGGCTTCGACAACATCTGCGATGAAGTTTTTGAGCGTCCCAAAGCTTAGCCTACCATTTCCGATGCAGATAAGGTGACGATTCGCCTCGCAGAGCGTCCGATTGTGCTCGCTGCTCCGTTTGCAAGCGCTACGTTGTCTGGTTGCTGCTTCGTGTCGTGTCGTCGCGACACCATCAGAAGAATTGATCGAATTTCAAGGCGGTATGTTTGTCTTCACTTTAGCATTAGCTTAGCTGGGGACAATTAGTGACGTTTTGGAGGTCAAAACACAAGAAGAGGCATGGTGACGGTTTGGAAAAGGGGTAATTGAGGTCACCAAAAAAAAATCTGCAAAGTTCCGCCATACGGGAGTCATTCGGGAGGCGCTTGCATATCATATGTGGTTCTTCGGACTCCCTGATTGATTTAGCACAACTTTGATTTTTGAAATTTTTTTTTAAAAAACAAAAATGACGATTTTTGTTTTTTTTAATAACCCTAGTTGTTAAACAAAAAAAATCAACCATTTGAATAAAAAACCAAAAATTTCGATTTAAAAAAATCGAAAAATTTTTCCTCTAATATGCTCTGAAAACCTCATTTTGGTGCAATTTTTCGAAAGTTCAACAAACATTTTCTTTGACATTACCTTGTC
>JASANC010003342.1:0-22728 GCA_030248135.1 Theristus sp. LFF4_11 | reverse complement strand
CAATTTCTACAATAAATCGGATGAGGCGAAGTCGTCAGGTACGACCAATCCATCCGTACAAAAATCTAACGACAAAAACTCAAACTCTCAGGATTCCAGGTCAAAATCGACCTTCAAGGGCTGTCGCTCCTGCAAGGCGCTGAAGGGCCACTACCCGAACTGCTCTGAGCGATCAGGCAAGCAGAAAACCGGGCAATCGGTGCGAATCGCGGCGCAGGTCGAACAGCCTGAGGAGGACGACGACGATCGAAGTCAGGAGTCTGAGAGCGACGAGCAAAGTTCGGGTGAGCAAAATGGGGACGATGAGCTATCTGAGCATTTGATGCAGGTAGTTAGTTCACACATTGACTCGCCCGAGAAAGAAGAAAAACTCTGGAGCTTCTTGCACGGTGTCGATCGTGACCCCGAAGACGCTCTCAAAGACTCGTCAGACGACGAAGATGGCGAGCTGGCGTGCGCACAAGCGATGACGATCAACGCGTTGGGCGAAAAGCCTGGCGACACGCCAGTTACGTCACGCCATTTGGCACAACAGCGGCAGTTAGCGGAAGCGGTCGGCAGCTGCGCGTATGTTCGTTTGAAAACTTCGACCGGGTTTTATTTCAACGCACTTAGTGACACGGGTGCCTCCATGAACTCGCTGTCAACCAAGGAGTTGGCAAAGTTGATGGAAGACGGCACACTAAAACCGTCGGATCTAGGTGCGTGCGAACTCGTGTTGAAAGATTTCAGCTACAATGACGTGCACATGAGTGTGTTTGTCACCTTAAGGGTGACGTGTGGCTGTTTTGGACCAACAAACGTGACATTTTTCTCCAGTCCTAAGTGTCCAATCACTGTTCTGGGGAGGAATGGTCTGATCGCGCTGACTGGCGAATCAGTTCCAGAAGGCTTGGAGACGGTGCAGTTGTCAAAACCGCTCAACATTCCAAAACTTCTGGACCCGAAAGATGTGCCGCAATACCACGAAACGATCGAAAGGGCCAAAGAAATCATTGCAAAGCGACAACAGAAACGCCGCATTGTTCAGGCCTTTCGAATGGAATTGAAAGATCGGGAGAACGAAGACGATGATCTTCCGCCTCCTGATGGCATCGTGTGTTTACTCAAACCCGCCCTACTGGAACCGTTCCAAACGGCGCGGGTGCAAGCGAAGATTTTGCCAACAAAGGTTGCACCGGTAACTGATACCGAACGCGACCTGTTCTGTGAAGCAGTTGCAGACGATCCTGAGGGGGTCGAATATTTATTCGAGCCCCATGGATTTTTCGAGTCCGAGTTGCCGGCATCCTGTCAACCCGTTATGGCAACGTACGACAAAAACGCCGCCGTCATCGAGATTGCAATCGACAACGTCAGCGACGTGGCGTACAAAATCGAGGAAAACACGGAGGTCGGTTTTGTTTCTCCAGCTTACAGACCTAAAATAGGTAGGGAAAGCAAAATCGCGGCCATACCACAAATCAGATCGCTGCCCGATCAGGAATTGAGCGGCTGTCTGAACGCAGTTCGAACCACAACCGTGGTGAAAGAGCCCCCTGATCCGACCACCCACATTGGTGAAAAAGCCAGATCGGAGGGCATTCCGGTTTTCAAAAACCAAAAAGAGGAAGACTGTTATCGAAGGAAAGAAATTCGTAAACTCTTTTCCGAAAAATTCAATTTTCTTTCCGAAGATAACAGGAATCGTATGCTAAACCTGCTGTGCCAGTACAATCGCGCCTTTTTCCTGCTAGACACGGATTTTGGTGATTTTGATCTGGTGCAGTGCGAGATCGACACCGGTGATGCGCGTCCGATCAAACAACCTGTCCGCAGAATGCAGTATGCATTTCGAGACAAGGTAAAAATGCAGATTGAACATTTAGAGCGCATGGGCATAATTGTAAAATCAAAATCCGCCTGGTGTTCGCCTCTAAATCCAGTCTGGAAACCAAACGGAGACGTTCGGCTGTGCTGTGATTACAGAAAGTTGAACGCAGTTACCATCAAGGACACGTATCCGCTGCCACGATGCTCCGATCTCATCGACATGCTGGGGCACATGAAGCCAAAAGTGTTCAGCAAAGTTGATCTCAATTCGGGCTACTGGCAGGTACGTATGCATCCAGGGTCGCAGGAAAAAGCGGCGTTCAACAGTCCTTTTGGTTTGTACGAATGGACTAGAATGCCGTATGGTTTAGTTAACGCGCCGGGAATATTTCAAAGAATGATGCAAGAGGTCTTGCAGCCACTGAATGACGCCCGGTATTCATGCTATTTAGACGACATTCTCATTGTCAGTGAAACACTGACCGAGCATGTCGAGTTGCTAGAAAAACTATTCAACCGATTGCAAGAGGTTGGGTTGAAGCTGTCGCCGGGAAAGAGCGAGTTTTTCATTAATGAAGTGCTGTTTCTTGGCTACATCATTTCAGCTGACGGCGTCAAACCCAATCCTAAATTGGTCGCCGCCGTCAAACACCACCCGATACCACACGATCAGCAAGCAGTCAGACGTTTTCTGGGCCTTGCTGGTTTTTATCGACGATTCATAAAAGATTTTGCAGCCATTGCTAAGCCACTAAACCGGTTGCTATGCAAGGATGTAAAATTTATCTGGGGAGCGAACCAGCAAAAAGCATTTGATGATTTAAAGGAAGCTTTGACTTCTGATCAAGTGCTCGTATTTCCAGATTTCACAAAGCCGTTCACGATCGAATCAGATGGTTCAGTTGTCGGCATCGGAGCGACGCTTCAACAGAAGCAAAACAACGGCGCAGTCAGGCCGATTGCCTGGGTCAGCCGTTCGTTGACGAAAGCCGAGACAAACTACACAGCGTCCGAGCAGGAAATGCTCGCAGTTGTGTGGTCTTTGCAGCAGTTCAAAGTTTACGTGTGGCGCAGGCCAGTGGAGGTTATTACTGACCACGCCGCTTTGGTCTATATCTTGAAAAATAGATCAAACAATTCGCGGGTTGAAAGATGGTGTCTTATGCTCACCGAATTCAATCCTACAATGGTTCACCGCCCTGGTAAACATAATGCTGTTGCAGACGATTTATCAAGGCTCCCAGCGTCACCAACGTTCCGTGATGTGAAACACTTGATCGAATCCAACATGGGACAGCTGACACCCGACAAACATATCGAGCATAAGTTGGCGTGCACGCTGAAACCTGTCGTGCATGTGCCGTATGCAGATAAGTTTGATTTCCTTTACGCAGAAAACATCACTACGCTGCCATATTTTTTGTGCCAAGGCAGCATGTTGATGGTTGAAAACACAAACTCCGAAGCCTCACACGTTCAGCTAGCTAAGCTCAGCGCAGCTGTGAGGAGTGCACAAAATCAAGACGACTTTATTCGAGAGCTGAAACGTTTGCTGTCGAAGAAAGTCGAAGAACCAGTTGTGACAGAAACGCAACGTTGGTTTTCCCAGAATAAACATAGACTTTATCTGGATGAGAAAACCAACATTGTTTACTGGGTCGACGAATTCGATCAGAGACATCGAATAATCGTCGCCGCATCGCATCAAAGTGCGCTGTTGGAAGCGGCGCACGACAAATCAGGTCACTTCAGTCCCCGCAGAAGCCTCGCAGCGTTAACCAGACGTTTCTGGTGGCGACGGATGCGGAAGGACGTTGTCGACCATTATCGGCAGTGTCGAGTGTGCGCGACGCGACAAGGACAGACTCGACAGCTGCGAAATCCGATGACGTCAATCGAGGTAATTCCGGAGCCTTTTAAAAAGATTGCTCTTGATTTACTGAAGGTTGGCAAGGATAGAGAAAAGAACGATTACGTTCTGGTCATTACGTGTCTCTTTTCGAAATGGCCAGAAGTGTATATCGTAAACGACCAGACCGCGGCCACGTGCATTCGCTGTCTGGACGAGTATATTGCTCGATTCGGTCCGCCAACTGAGATGATCTCAGACAACGGACCGCAGTTCATTTCGAAAGAGATGGAGAATTTTTGTAAAAGCCGACGCATTTTTCAAAAATTCTCCGCTCCGCACCACCCGCAAAGCAACCCAACTGAGCGAAACCATAAGTGGATTCTCGCGTCGTTGGCTAAAGAGTCTGAAAATCCGGCCGATTGGTCAGTGCACCTGCCGCGCGTTTTATACAACTACCGCACTTCGGTGCATAGCGCAACAGGTGTGACACCATGGGTGCTCGTGTTTGGTCGCGATCCTCCTTTTCCGAGCGACGACATTTTTGCTCGTTTGCCCGATGATTTAAACGAGGACGTGCGCACCAACGAGAGCATCAAGTTGAAACACCAAGAAGCTGTTGAGCAAGCCGCACGTAATATGCGCAAACTCAACAAACAAAACAAAAAACACTACGACGCACGCAAGGGACCGGACCCTAAGGTACGTCAGGGAAACAGAGTTTTCAGACGGTATTCCTTGCGTGACGCCCTGACACGAAAGCTGCGAAGGTGCTTTTTAGGACCTTTTAGGCTTGTATTTTTGACAAAACAGGGTTCGGCGTACTTACTGCCAGTAAACAAGCCGGACGATAAAATGATTTTGTGCAACGTGCAAGAGCTCTCTTATTGCTACGATAAATACCCAAATGGCTATTTTTGGGACGGCAAGAAAGAGCATCGCTTTAAACCAAATTGGTGTTCAGAACGGAAGACCATCAGGATTCCGCCGGAGGTGATCGAAAAATTGCCGACGGTGGTGCGAAACAACGCAGCCGACCCAGCGCCGAGACAGTTGCCGCGGCGCGACGTCGGCGTCAAAGCGACGTAACTCAGGTTAGCTGAGGCGCGGCTTGTGCGAAACCTTTTTGCACAAGCTGCACCTCAAGCTAAAACAGCCGTGCTGACGAAGAATCGTTTTCTTTAACTTTTCAGACATTAGCACGTTTACTTCCATTCGATTGATTGTGTTGCAGAGCATTCATTTCATTTTTTTACACACTCACATTTATTCAATTAAAAACTGCACTGCGACTCAGTCATTTTCAAACCGTTTTTATTTAACGTGTTCGTGCAGCCTAAAACCTAAAAATCCATGTTCATACCATGGACAGCTGCACGAGCACGCTAAAAATCGTGTTGTTTGTGTGTTCGCGTTCTTTTCATTCATTGCAGTCACCAACCCAACTGCAACTCCACCACAGTTGCGTTCACACCCCGACACGTGTACAAAAACGAACCTGCGCCAACAACAAACACGACAAACTTGTCGAGTTGGACGTGCAGGTACCTCAATCCATGTTTTGGGGAGAGGTTTTCTTTCAACAGGCAGCATAGGCATTGTTGAGAGCTGGTTTGATTGATTATTTGTGCCTCACAAAATCTAATTATTTTTTTTGTAATGCCTCACAAACTTCAACCAAACCAGTTCGAACACCTTGCCAACACTGCCTGGCAACGTGCATAAACGTTCACCGTGCATGCTAGTTCGTGCACGTTGAGCATAAAGTTGTTTCAGCTAGTTGTTGCTGTAGTTTCCCTACTTCAGCGGCTTACAGTGCTGTTTCGACTTCCAAAAATACGGTCCTAAATTGAGCTGTTGCTTGAAAACGGACTGCAGAATGTGTTTAGAACCCCACGAGGCTTCTGCACACTTGTGTCGAAAGGTGCAGAACCGATGTGTTCGATCAACAATCGACGATCAACGCGTTATTGTGTGATATTGTGTGATATTTTTCACATTTTCCACCTTTTCACGTTTTTCGTCGTGTTTTTCACACTTTTCATGTGAGCTGTCGTGTTCAAACCGAGCACGACAGACCCCATTTCATTTTCACACATGCAATTGTGTTTCAAATGGCCGTGCAACTGCGGACGTTTCCGCAAAACACGGCCTTCAACGCACAACACGTAGGCACCTACGCGGTCGCATGTTCTCAGAAACGATGTTTCACGGACACAAGGAAATGGTTTAAGCGCGTGATACTGTAGCGCGCGGAACAGGAGACTCACCCAACTAACGTTTCACACGTGGAGCCCTATATAGTGCGTGTAAAAACTACACCTGCACACGCTCCGCACCTTGTGAAGTGAAAAGACGGAAAACAACCAAACCGTCATAAACCTTTTTCAATTCCAACCTTCACTTTCACTTTTCATTTACTCGAAAAGGTGCTTGGGCTGCATGTTGGCTGCGGTGTCCTGTCCCTCTTTAGTTGTCCTTTTATTTTTCTTTGTGTTGTTGGTGTCCAATTAAAATTTCTTCACACTTTTTCAAACACAAACCAATTAAAAACTTTCTTTACACACCCACACCCAGAAAATTTACTATCTTTTCACAACGGACAATTAAAATTTCACTTTTTCTTGTCAGGTCTGACTTGAAATAATTAGTCAGTAAGTCCTGACAAGGAAACTCTTTAAATTAAACTTCACTTTTTCATTCAAACCATTCGATTTGTCCCTCAAAATAAAAATTGTAAGTTTTTCATTCTAACAAACTCAAATTTTCAAAACTTTCATAGTCATCATGCTGTGCATTCAAACCTTGCTTTCTGGCTTGAAGGTGCAGCCTGCACATTTATGTTGCTGTTCTTTTCTGCACCAAGCATGGCTAATTTTCTTTTCAATACCACATTCCCTTAGTGTTGTCCGTGCGTGCCTTACGTTGCGTGCAAGCCTGCTTGTGTGTGCTTTGCTGGTAACCAAAGTGCACACTAATGCATTCTTTTTCCTTTTCAGACGGCATAACGCCTCTCAGGAGCCATCAAAGGTCCGAATGAGCGAACAAAGTGATGGCTTGGGAACTGTTACTGAGCCGGATGCAACACTGGCGACTCCATCGCAGTCGGTGACTGCGGGTGAGTCGTCTGTGACTGAACAAATGGATTCCCAATCAGGCGTTCCTGAGAAGGAATCCAGTGAAGCATCCGCACGATTCTCAGCGTCTCCTCCGCTTCAACTGTCTGTTGACCACGGAGACGAGTACCCGTCTTGGGCGGAACAGGTGGAACAGGCGCACGCCCAGCAACTAATGCCCCAAATCGACGCAGGGCTCGCTGCGGCCGCCATCCACGACGAAGACAACGACCCGTACGATCCGACGGACCCGGTGGAATCAATGTTAGAGGTTGCAGAGGACAACCCGCCAACTCCACCACCACCACCGGCGGTCGTAACGGCTGAAAATCGTAATGCACCAGTCACCCCTCCTGAGATTGAGGGCTGGTTGGTGGTTTTTGGGTTTCATGAAGAGGGGGCCGGACAACTTGCATCCGGTTACTCCGATAAAATGCGTGTGGACCAAGGCAGCAGAGACCCACTCTTAATCAGAGTGGCTGTCACGTCCTACACTGAACGACGGGACTTGTATCCCGATGTACCCGCGGGCTGGCATCTGCTGTCGCAGATGGGCTCGTGGGAGACATTACCGTTAATGAACGGTATGGACACCGTGGTCGAAATCAAAGGGAGCAAACATTATTATTTGTTACCTCGTGATCTGCCAGACGCTTTCTGGTCTAACAAATACAACCCCGATGATTTCGACCCGGAAACGTGCAAAATGCGCATCTACGCGCCTCGAGACATGTGCTGCCCGTGGGTTGGCACGGATCTCGAGGTAAAACTTTCACCGCGAAATCTGTTCACTCTATCGAGAATGACTTCTCGTAATGAGATGACGTTTTTCGCTGGCGACTACCCGTGTGCTGCCATTCATCGATTGGCAAAGAAGCTGATCAATAAGACACAGGTAGACTACAACAACATCATGTACGCGCTTCTGGGGACTGTTGAACCAGCCGTTGGAGCGCGACCGCCACCACTAATCAGAAACCCCACTGCGCAAGTGGATATGCAACCGTGGCCTGTGTTGCTGATGCAACTGTTGAACGAACACCCAGACACGACGCTAAAGCATAACCACATTGCGCATGGCCAGGTTTTCTTCTTGCCGCCGCAAACGACGTTGATTCCGCCTGCCGATCTACGGTCCAGGCGATTCAACCATAAACGACTGACGCTCCAGATGGAGCATAATCGAGGCGATCCGAGCAACCTCGCGCCCTCGCCACAAGACGCTGGCATGTCGCGACTGCCGTTTTCGCTGGACAACACGCAAACGCAGAGCTGTACCAACGGCCGTCTGCCGCGTGATCCGGACAAACTCACCAGAATCGGTATAGATTACTATTTAGGTGAGATGATCGCACAATACGCTCCGCATGCAGGTCTTAGGGCAAATTTGCCGGAGCGCATGATTAAAAATCACGAGCAGTGGGCCTCGCTGTGGTACAGCAGAACTGTCTCGTACACGCGCGATGAGATCATGCGCAAACACACCAGGATGATTGGACGACCTATTGGCACAGCTGAAGCTGTAATATGGGTCGTAGACCTTCATCCACAACAACTGGTGGATTTGTTCGATTTCGTCAAAGAGTGCAGCCAAACGTGCAATGGCCACGTAGCGTTGCACTATTCGTACTTCATGCCGACGCAGAAGCATAGCGAGCCGACGAATGAACAGGAGACGCCGCGATATTATCCGGCCTCCCTCATCGCCGGCAAAGGTTATGTCCGCAATAAAAAGTACCCGACGGTGCTATATATTGCGGCGGGCGCATACACCATTGCAATCGAGCTCGCGCTGATGCTGGATCCAGCAATGCGCGAGCACAATCACGACAAGGTGCAAGTCATCGTTGACTTCCTGTCCCACAAGAAACTGACGTTTCACCATTGGGACGCACCGCATGATTTCATCGACGGAATGAACCATGCGTTTTCAGAGGACCTGGACAAGAAGCTGTTGCTTCCAAAACGGGCCTACCCACAGCACGTGGACACGCGTGTTCTACTGCGACAAATGCGTTTCGCAGACATGAACAAGCGCCGACACTACGTCGGCGAGCCACTCGACGGCTCGTACGTACCACCAACACCTGGTACAGTACTGGCCCACTTCACGTGCAAGCCGCATGATCTGCTCCATTACAAGGAGAATGGACTGGAGCGTGACGCCGACTATCCGACTGGTTCGTTTATGAACAACAATCTGTCGTCCATAGCGAAACCACATCTTTCGTTGGATACGATAGCGGCACGGCACCACATGTTCCAACTCCACTATGCAGCAATCATGCTCGACGCCGTGTTTTGTGCGGTTGGATGCTCCGACACGTTCGCTGTTGCGCACCATCGGAAAGTACCACCGCACGAGGTCAAAACACAATACGATACGCTACGAGCGGCCATTGATGTCGGGTTAGCGTATTTGGTTCGAGGCGACGAAGTGCCCATCGATGAGCAGGCATCGCTGGAGATTCCAGCGCAGGACCTGTCACTAGAGAAAATCAACGCGACTGATTTCTCACGAACGGCGTTCGCAACGACATATGTCGACTATCGCCGTGCCATCACGTTTCTGGAAGAAAATCCGGAAAAACCAATCCCGGGGACCGACGCTGAGGTGCCTTTCATGCAGTCAGCAAGGGACCCCATCAAAAACATCAACTTGTACACGATCAAGAGACGGCTGGACAGGCACCTGATGATGCACCAGTTCGTCTTGTACCGCGAACGAGAGCTGCGAAAAACGCTGATCAAGCTGCTCATAGAGCACACGCTCAGCCAAAACGCCATGTCGTACAATACGGCTGGCGTAATCGAGACAATGATTCGTTGGTTTAAGTACAGGTTACTACAATCGACGATTGGCATCGTGATGACCAACGCCACAAGTAACTACGGTTACCAGTTGGCGCACATCGCATACAAAAGTCTTCGTAACAGCGGAAAGAAAGTCTGCTTTCTCGAGGACAAACGACACCGTTGTAGGGGTGGCTGCGAGCGAACACCGCCGGACGAACACGCCGTCATTCCGCGACCGCCCGACAACTATTTGGGTCGACAAATGGACGCGAAAACGCCCTGGTACGACAAGAATTTTCTTGCGGTGGGTATTCATTATCCGCGTTCCATCTACAACAATCTGTCCGAAGGACCAGTGTATGTCAAAGGATGGACTGAAGCTGAGTTGGTAGACACCCACATCCGAACTCTCGGCAGTTGGGGTGGGTCGTTCGCAATTGGCGAACCAGACGCGCTGAATAGCTTTGGAATCGTGCGCGCCAGCCAGGACACGTTTGCAGACATGTTTGTCTCAGAGCCGCACGAAGATGCAAATCTGTACAGTTGTACAGAAGAGAACGCCCTTCCCGAAGGCGTCACACAACAACGCATCATTGAGGAGTACAACAAGCACGTCGATCGTTTCTCCGAACCGGTGCAAGTGTACGAAGACATCGGCATGTTGTTGTACCTGTCCTCGCAAATCAACATGTCATCGCAGGACATGTTCAACTTGTCGATAGAAACCGTGACACACGCGGTCGATTACCGCAACCTCACGTTGGCTATTTTGGTGCGCGCAGCACTACACGTGATGTGCATACGTCAGTGTGACGTGGAACATCGCTCGTACGCCAAATTCATCGCTCTGCTGAAAAAGCTGAACGCGCAAGCTAACCAGCAGGGAAAGAAAGATGCCCACGTGCATCCGGTCTTTCTGTTCTTCAATCCATTCCAAACAACAATTCCCATGCCCCGCCCCGGTGGCCGGAACACGTTTGACTCCTTGCAAGTCAACGCGTGCACCCGACTGCTGGACGTGGACGCATGGCAACAAAGACAGAGGACCGCGCACGCGCGCATCTGGTGGACAGTGATTTATCACACGACACACCTGCCGTTGCAGGATGAGCTGCGTGCAGCGATTGACGAAAATGATGACCAATTAGAGCAGACGCTCTTGGCGGACATCAAGAAAAGAGTGATCAAAAATTATGCGCCGGGTAGAAATAACCAGTTGCAGTTGCAACGAGAGGCGCATACGGCTATTCAGGAGCAAAGAACTCCGGCTAAACCGCGCTGGACTAGACCGGACATGCCGGAGGACCAGCAACAGCAGCACACGCCAATAACGCCGAGCAACCTGACGCGCGCGCAGCTGCAGGAAGCGCTCGAAAAGGTGAGACAGCTCGAAGGGCAACAGCAGCCGGCGCAGCGAGTGGTACTGCAACCACCAACACCGGGTGCAGTGACGATGCCACCGTTAGCCACTAGCACACCCGCTGCAACCGCAGCCGTTGCTGCACAACAGCGGTTTCCGTTACCCGCTCACGTACAAACACCTGGGCTGAGAGCACAGGGACCGTACGCACGCGTGCCGCCACCGACGCCGCTGCAGCAACCAGCGTCACATACGGGCATACCATTCATTCCGGGTCTCCAGTACTCGCATGTTGCCGAGAATGCGGCAGCAGCAGCAGAGCTGCGAAAGCGAATGGTGGAGCAACCGGAATTGGCCAGAACGTTGTTCCCACGGTCACCGGCACCAACGGAACAACAACAACAACAACAACAACAACAAGCACCACCACGAAAAGAGGTGCAGTTCGCGTTGCCGGGCGAACCAGTCAGGCGTAAACCTGATTCTCGCCCGAGTTCAACAGAACCACACGCGAAGCAGAGCAGACAACATGGCTCGACCCAATATCTGCCGGGTTCGCGTGGTGTTAAGTTCCAAAGAGAGAGACAGCGTAAGGCTGCTGAGGCCGGTGGTGTCACCACTGCAGAATCTGACTCTGATTCGAGCCAGGCGCAAGACAGTGCTGTCACTACTGCCTCAGCGTCTAGCGCAGCGTCTAGCGCACGAGCCGCGTATGCGCCAGCTAGACAACAACAGGCAGAGAAAACGTGGACCGAACAGTTCTTGGAAGAACAAGCAGCCAAATACGAAGCGGTCGACGAACTTCTGCCTGCAATACAAGACGACGCCAAGCTAAATGCCACTGGAAGTGGTCAGCTGGCGTTAGCAGACATTGTCAACATCCGCTCTAGAAGCAACGTGGCCATCGCACAACGGTACATGTGTCCAACGTATCAGGCGATGCCGCGACCAATCTATGTGCGTGATGAAACGACACGACCCTTCATGGACGATTCGTCCGACGCTATTGAGCGTCGTGCAATTTTCTATGAGGGTCCGCGACCAAAAGCTGAGACAAAAATCTTGCCGATAGATTCGTTCTCAGTTGCACAGTTGCTGGATCTGGCAAGAAGGATCCGTCAAAACCCGCAAGGTTTCCTCGCTGCGGCTGAGGAACAAGGTGCGGCACACGTTCCGAACGTCATCAAACACTTGGCGATGTTCATCAGCCACGGCCAACAATTCGACTACAACGGCGACCCGGCGGACCCGCGCTTGATCGGCTCGGACACGCCGCGCAACAACCAGGCGACAAACTCGGTTCTCGTGCAAGCGGAAGCCGAGCGGCAGCGTCAAACAGGTACGCAGTTGTATTCGTTTTGGCAGCCAATTCACATCCCGGTCATTGCGGCACCAACGCAATCATGGACAGCCATGGACCAGGAAGTGTTGATGAACAAGTTCACAGTCAGCAGCCGATTGCCAGCCACAGAAAGAGAAAGACGGGAGGCTGAAAAACAGAAAAACATGCCTCTGCTGGCCGAGATGACTCTCGAGGCTGCTGAGGAAAAATTCGCACCGGTGGCAAAGGTTTCCGAACCGCAGTCACCGTATGATGATGAATATATGCGGCAAGCAGAAAGCATGAAGCAAAAACGCCGTGAACAGCTAGCTCGTGCTAGGTTTGCCGACGTACTACCAACCGGTCGTGTGCGCGCTGATTCTAACGCGCGCATGGACCCACCTCCTCCGCCACCGCCGGCAGAAGCCTACATGGCGGATGTCAGTTCTCAAAGTGATCGTCATCACCGAGAGAGCAGGCAAATGGATACCTCACGAACGCCCATGTGCGGCCACTGTGAGGGCAAACATGCAACAGAAGCGTGCCCCGGTCTTGTAAAAGGGTGGCGACCACCAGTCGATACTGGCAGACAAGTGGAACAGACTCGTCAGTCTTGCCCGCTTGGTCCAACGGCAACACCAACCACAACGGCTGCAGCAGCAACGCATGCGACGCCCGCAGCGACGGTGCTGATCTCGCCGCTGTCTCGCGATTCGCCAGCGCAAGGAACACCCGCGGCCCAAACAACGGGTAGGAGTGTGTCAGACCATGACCTCTCTTTAACTCAGGAAACACCACCAAGCAGGGGTCGGCAGGGCGCTGCAGCACA
Organism: Theristus sp. LFF4_11; assembly: GCA_030248135.1. Classification (NCBI taxonomy): domain Eukaryota; kingdom Metazoa; phylum Nematoda; class Chromadorea; order Monhysterida; family Xyalidae; genus Theristus; species Theristus sp. LFF4_11. Next base: position 9,645 of record JASANC010003342.1, on the reverse strand, counting down.
GGGTCGCTACCAGGCTGGTTTCGCAACAACGTACCATGCTGGCGTAGCTGCGCGTGGTGGAAGGCGACCGCCGTCAAACAGTCGACGTGGTGGCAATGTCAATGGTCGGCCGCGCAGTCGTTCTCGCCAACGGCCCGCACATGGTCGACCACGACAGCAAACGCCGGCGTACAACCATCGACGCCCGCGTGCGCTGACACAGTCGCCAGAACCGGACGAACCGCCAACAACATCAGGCACATAGAAGTGAACAGCAGCAGTGGTCAACGAACTGTTCAACGATCACTGACAATAACATTCAACAATAATCGAAAATTTCATCAATTGATATTGTGATTTTTTCGCATACACTTAGTAAAGCTGCCAGGACATTTTATAGTACGTAGGGCGAATGTATTGTAAATTGTCTTGGAACCACAGCATCTTTTTATGTTTTTGTTTTTGTTTCGAAAATACTAATTCACTTCTCCATTATGGATGTGCCTAAACACTTTTCGTAAACACCATCAATTGGGGTCTCACCTGCAGTGCTGTTACTGCAGCCCCATTTGTACTTTTATTCAAAATCAGTAATATTTTTCGTCCGTGTTCTTTTCATTCATCCACCACATCGAACAAATAGTGATTTATTTTTATTTCACTGATTCAAACAAACCAACAGTTCAATATTGATTTCTAAAAACAACAGTGATCACATTGAACAACAACTTTCCAAAAAGACATTTTATTTCTTTCATGACGACTCGTGGAAGAGTCTTTTCTTTTTGGGGGGGAAAGTTGTAGAGTCCACGTTTCGTTATGCTCTGCAACGATCTTCCCTTTCTTCACCAAATGCATTTCAATTTGATTCCATCAAATCTATTCTTTACAAATGTTAAACTATTCTTTGATTACGGTTGCTTAGTGCATTTAATCTCTGTGATCTAACGTAATCTTTGTACTTCACATCCATAAAAATAAAATACCAAACGCATGAAAACGTTTTGGGGTTTTGTTGGTTGTGAAAGTGCCGCGTAGCTGTCGCTTGCGCCTCAGTTACAGAGGCGCTACGCGACATAGTTTCGACGCCTGTTCGTTGAACTGGGCGTCTGGGCGACATAGGTGAAGCACGCCGGGCCAGTAGGTAACCGGTTTAGTTTGTTTTATCTTTAGTAAAGTTTTAGCTTCACTTGTGTTTCTCGCCCAACACAAACTAATCCAACCGACAGAATGACTAGCAATAGTCAGTCAAACAATAACAGCGCAAATCCGCATATTGTGGAGGTGGCCACGCGATCCTCGTGGTTCAGAGACGCGGGGAAATTCGGTCATCGTATGCGGTGCAGCCAGCTGTCTGTCGGCAAAGACGGCCTCAACGCGGACCGCGGTGCCCGCCGCGGGGCAGGGGAGCCGTTTGAATCGATGGACGCACAGGCTGCCTCACAATACCACCCCCAACCAAAAACCCCCTTTTTTTTTATTTTTTTCCCTCCCAAAAACCCCAATCCCCCCACCCCCCAAAAACCCCCCAAAAAACACCCCCCCCCCACTACCCCCAAACCCACCCCCCCCCACCCAAAAACCTAAAAATAAAAATAATAAACTTTCATTTTTTTTTTTTCCCAATCAAAAATTCCCTTAATCTATTCTGGGTATTTATTAGCTGTCTTTTTGGTACTGAATGCGTTTGCCGGGGCGTCCGCAGGAAATCACTGCATGCTTGATGCGGCAATTGAAGATTGTCTAAGTGACCCGATCCAATCTCAAAGACTCGGGTCACTTCTCCGATTTTGAATTGCCGCGCGTCACACGTGAGCCGGCGCGCTTTCCCATCTGAGCCTCGTGAGCAACTGAAATGCTGCAACGTTTGCACCTCCTGGCCGTTCTTATCGGCGTGCTGCATCAAGCGGCTGTCAATAACGGAGACGACGTTCTTCTTGTCGTGCAACTGTAGTTCGTAGCGATTCTGAGCGGTGAAATCGAGTCGTTGACAGAGCGCCAGACTTGGTGAATGCGTCAACTTGCGATTGGTGCCGTTGCGAATGGTGACGCACGCTTGCAATTGGTCGCCGGGCAGATAGCCGGTGTGCGGCACCCACAATTGCGCTTGAACGCTCCCGTTTGACACGCAGCAGCCGCTCTGTTCCACCTGTGTTCGACAGAGTGCAGAAATTACAAATGGAAAGACAAGATGAAATAGAAATTCATCATCAAATAGCTGGTAGAAACGTTTTCGGTCACCCGGCGACATTTGCTACTATTGACAGTTTAGTTTAGATGCCACGCACTTCAGGTGGAACGAACAGTTATTATCGACACTTTAAGTGCCACACGGTTTATTATTGACACTTTGAGTCTCATGGCAACTGTTGACACTGGGTTTCACGGTCACTATTGACACTTCAGCGCTGTCGATTTCTGATGAATCTTTAGAGCAGACGTCTACAATTGAGGCTTCAGGTGGCACGTCGCTAATGATGGCACTTTAGGTCGAACAGCTTTAGCGGCATTCACGAAGCAGTATTTAGTGAGCGCTCAGCTGCGTTAAAACACAGCCACGCGATCACTAAATACTGGTTGATGAATGCCCCATAAGTAGCACCACAGTTTATACACGCAAGCAAGCACACAGTCCGCACAGCACACGATGTGTTTGTTCACCTGATCGCCAATACTGCTCGGTTGCATCAGCTGCGGTATTGCGACGCTGACGACGGACACAATGTGCAACGGCTTGTCGTGTTGCAGCTGCGAGTTGCCTGCAAAACAATACCGAAAAAAATTTTCATTTCATTTTATTTCGCGAACCGCAGGAACTCCGATAAAACTGCAAGAACAGCGTATCAAACGAGAGATAATTGATTTGACTGGACACACAAACAAATTTATAACTGTCAGACAGCCAAAGAAATAACAGGCGTCAGCTGGCAATTGGCACACTGGACACATCCAACCAATTGCGACCTCCCGCTTCTACGTCACTCAATACAGAATTGTGAAAGGAGCGACCTGCCTCTTACTGCTTTGTTGTTTTGTTCAAGCTTAGCAGAAGCAAACGACGGCGAAAAAGTACCAAAGTACATAGTCCGTCTTCCAAAAATTGTCCGAATTGAGGCTCCGGGTAAATAGAAAGTGCCGTCGAAAACGGCAGTTTCCAGAGTCAAATTAAAATTGAACATTTTATAAACAAACTCCAAATGAACCTGATCCAAACGGCATTGAAGTGTTTTTGTGCACGTGCACCGTAGCAACCAGCGTGTATCGAGTCCACCCATAATATTCATTAAAGACGGAAGATGGCGCAGCCGGCGGAAGCTGAATGAATCATTCAAGTTAAAGTAACGCGAAATTCGCTGCTTGATTTTCGAGCTGATTCGGTCGACTACGGTCTGCGGGTTTTCCGACTTTATTAATCTTTGACTGACCGGCGGCGTGTGCCGCAACAAACAAACGCACAGGCACCCTTGTCACCGCTCGTGGCCTGGTGGCAGTGCGTTAGACTACAGTCTGTGCGCTCGGGGGATCGAGCCCCGCCGAGGGGTGTATAGGCACTTAATGACAGAAAACTCGACGGGCGCCCTACTCAATGGCGTTCTTCTGTCTGCTTCTCTGGGTTAGCCCCGGCTAAAAACATCGCCGCCTAAAAATCTCAACAACAACAGAAAAGGCACAAATACGATATTACACGGGCGTTCGCACGACAAAACGCATTCATCAGTTTCATTGTTCAGAAAACGACTTACACAGCAGCTTTTCCTAGTATCAGCTAATGGCATTCACAGGAGCTTATATCGCATAAACGTTCCTCCATCAAACGCACTTGAAATTTGAACGGAATACTATGGAAGCCAGTTGGAAGTTCTTTGGTCGGAAATTGCGCAAGATAACTGCTGAGATTTAGCGTTTCGTTGATGATTGGTTCGTTAGACTCGTATATCACGTCGGAGGTTTTGTTCACCCAACCGGTGTGCATTTCGCCTGCAAACGAACATGAAAAATGAAGCAATCGCAGAATATGGAAGGGCAAACTCCACGAAACTTTGCGAGTATTACAAAATTTTCAGGTTCTGCGACTCCAGTGCGTTTGCAGACGTGGAAAGGGAGCTGTATGTAGTTCCAATCTCAATGTGGCAATTCAAAATTGCCTTAGTTACCCGGCTCTATTAAGGGACTCGGGTCACTTTACCAATTTTGCGCGAAATGACAAGACAAGACAACCGAATCGGTCGACCAAGTTGGCCACACTGAGAAAAAAGGCGGACCAAAGACGCTGACCAACCGAAAGGTTGACCAAACCAACTTGGTCGACGCCCTGGTCAGTCTTTCTTTCTCATCAGAGTAAAAACGTTGTGGTCACTGGTGCAGCCAGTATTTTGTTTCAGTGGGATGCAACGATATAAGGGGGAAAAGTGAATCCAAACAGTTGCACAGTTGGCAATGTTGTGCCCGCTTGTTCGCAAAACACACACCGATGATTCTGATTTCGATTGCCTCGACTTGTATCGGATCAGTGATGTTGCACGTGACACTGCCGATGATCGGTTGCCCCGCGAAGTAGCGGCCGTTTGATTGGTTCAGCTGAATGTCGATGAAGTCGAGCTTCATCTTTCTGATCACCACGGCGCTGTTTATAATTCTGAGCTGTTCAAATTTATAATAAACCACGGAACAACGTCGCTCTGGTTGCTGTTCGTGCAACATAACGAGCAAAGAGCGTGTGCGGCATAATGAATAAATGACACATGGCACTTGGAGAAGACGCTCTGAACTTAGCATTCCATGAAACATGTTGAAAAAAGACGATATGGTTTTTTTCTCGTTCGATATGACGCTGTTCCGTTTTCGGTGAGCCTTTTTACGTTACGTACATGTAACAGTAAAGGCTTTTACTTCAAAATGGCAAAAAGTGCGCGGCGCGGAAAACACAACACAGAGACGCGCCGCGGCGTAACCCGGCAAACGCGAGCGTCAAACCAGAAGCAGAGCAAAACACACAGGGCGACTTTCAGAAAGAGGCACGTGAAAGTCGAAAAATCTGTCAGCTGAAAACAGACACACACACACACACACAGGCGCCGAGAGAAAAAGTTCCACTAGAGACCTTTATTTCCGAAAAGCTACGGAGTATTTGGCGTTGGAAATGCTTTTTGTTTCTCCTCGCTTTTAAAAATCGACGGCGATTTGTAACTGTCGTCCAAACAGCGCAAGTTCAGTGCATTTTTGCGCTTCCAAGAGCGATGCACAAAATTGTTGGAACGAAATTTCGTCATTTATACCTCATATGGCGCGCAAATATTTGGCGGACGGTACAGAGTACAGGTTCTATACCATGGGGGATACCTTCTGTATTGGGAATGGATCAGCTACGTTCTGCATTATGCATCAACTTCGTTCACGAGAGAAGTGAATGGCAAGTGTGAAAAAAGACGAGTAAAAGAGAAAAGAAGTGCTGTGTTGGTCAGTACAACCAAACCCGCATAATTTCTACTTTTTGAGACAGTCTGGAAATCTGGAAATCGTATTCCGGAAAACCAGTGCTTTTGATCAAAACGACATTCTGGCATACAATGACAAGAACTGAACGTTGGCACCTGAGTCTTGGGTTGGCACCAGAAAAAAAAATCTTGTCAAAAACTGCATTTTTCCAGAGACGTTGGAAGTTTGACAAACCAACGAAATGTGTGAATTTTGTCTGAAAAATACCTGCTTTTTGCGAAACACCGTAAAGTACTTCTATTTTTATAAACATCCGTTTAAATCCTCCAATGGGTAGCGAGCACCCCAGGGCGGGAAAGCAAAAAACTCAAATTCAAATCAGACATATGCAGCTTATGTGTATGTGTCGTGTGCCAAAACTTTCCAAATTGCAAACGTTGTATTCGGTTTAAAAAACCAGGAAAATGAGTTTCAGATAACATTTGTGGCGATATGACTTGTGTCACCGACACGCACGTGTTATTGAATCTCAAGAAACAAAGTGTTGGCAAATTGCAGCCGTTTCGTGTGTTTTGTTGAAAACTTCCTGAATGCCATTATCATTGTTTTATCACTTGCAGAAAAAAGCCACTGCAGAAAAAAAACTTGCAGTGTACACTAAACAACAAAAACCACGACACTGCCGAAACGGTGTAACTTGATGAATAAGCCAGCTGGCTGCAAAAGGCACCCATTGTATAACTCAAAATGAAACGCAGTATGCAGAGACAAGAGAGAAGATTGTGACAAATAATACCCATACAGACACGTCAAAAACATATCAAACTTTCGTTCAGCCCAGCGGTGAGTTGCCACTAGAAGTTTCTCCTGGAAGAAAAACTGATGAAAAAAATGTCAAAAAGATATTTCTGACTGTCATTTTTGGCTCAAGTTTTATGAACTGAATCGGAAGTACCGTAAAGTCTTGCATATAAAGTTTCCTTATGGAAATTGGAAAAACAAAGTGGGAGGAGGACTTACCGTATTACCTCTAATAAACCCCCATGGGGGTTTATTTCTTCAGCGACTTCTGGGGGTGGGGGTTTATTTTTGGGGGGGGGCTTTATTTTTGGGGGGGGGGTTTATTTGGAAACCATTTTTAGGAGTGGGCAAAATGGCAAAAATACCTTCCATGGCAGGAAGGAAGTCGCAGAAACTTCTACTCTACATAGAAATTTCTTTTTGCAACAGCCTTTTGTAATGAAATTACCATTAACTCATCCATTTGGGGCCTTTGGTAGCACAATTTCATCATTTTCACGGCAACCAGCCACTGAATTCGCTGGGTATGTGTTCCAAACAGGTTTCAATAATCCCCCATGGGGGATTATTTTTGGGGGGGGATTATTTGGAAACTTGTCGAGGGGGTGGGGGTTTATTTTTGGGGGGGGGGTTTAATTTGGGGGGGGGTTTAATAGAGGTAATACGGTATGAAGCGAAGAATAGAATGTACGGCCTTATAAGCGGTGTGGGATTTCGACCAAGTTAAAATTTTGAATTTTTTGGTTTCCCGCCATGTGCCACTTCGCCAACTTTTGGGTGGAGTCATATAAGTGGGAGGGAGCAACCTTATACCGTAAAGTCTTGCATATAAGGTCTCCTTATGTAAATTTGAAAATCAAAAATTTCTGAAAAAAAGTGGAATTTCGTGTGACAACCTTATAAGTGGGAGGAGGTCTTCTTATAAAGCAAACATTAGGAATTTCGGGCCTTATAAACGGGGTAGGATTTTGACCAAGTCAAAATTTTAAATTTTTTGGTTTCCCGCCGTGTGACACTCCGCCCATTTTTGGGTGGGGGTCTTATAAGTGGGAGGAACCTTATACATATGCAAGACTTTACGGTACTTACAGCACATGTGTCAAGGGAGCAAGAAACACACTCAGAGAAAAGCGCCGACAGACGAGTGTAATTAGTTGTCGCTCGCGTTACTATTCTTATCTTTTTTTGTGCAAAGGAGGCGGAGTAATGTTGAATGGATCTGTGGAAAAGCCGCACCACTGAAAATGAGCGTTCTGTTTTGCGGCCGAACCTACAAATGTAGTGCGAATATGAATTCAATTATAGTAAAACGTCATGGAAGTTTTTCCCATGCTGAACCGGTGTGTTAAAAAAACAGTCTGAACTAGTAGAACGATGCAAAAAAGTTGAATCAAACGCACTAAAAGAAGTGCAGAAACTTCGAAACAGTAATCTAAGTGAATGAACCCAGCTATAGCTCGTCGTGGTCGGATACAACTCGTGCGGCTGATTGAAAATTGATTCACTACAACTTGATCAAGCTAATTCAAAGCCTGTCGACGAAAAACGTTTTTCAGGATAATACTGAGAGGTTTGTTTTAGCAAGAAAGACCGTCTAGTGAGGCAATAGATAAGTCGCTTGTGCAGCGTGACTTGCTTGAGCATAACAAACTACCGGTAAGCACGCGTGCTTTCTTTGACGGCACAGCACACATGATCATGCGAGTCTCCAACAAAAATACATGCAGGCTTTTTATATTGCTTTCCGCCCCTTGCAGAGGACTCACACTGGTGGTGCACCGGACAACGTCTGGCATAACAAATCTCCAGCAAAGACATTATTGACGCGCTGCAAAATATGTCAAAAGCCATTCGCAAAATTCATTTCGTTGTCAAAATTTCGTGCCGTACTACATTTTTTGTGGTGCCCCGGTTCGCTTTTTCTGAAATTCTGGAATTTTGAAACATGTTTTTGTGGGAATTGAATTTTAAAATGGGTCCTGGCATGGGATTGATTTTGGTTTTTTGGGTGTGTAAAGTTTTTTCCCTCTTTTTCAGTTGCACAAACCCCATGCGATCAGTACTCTGTAATCAGTCCAGCAGGACAAACATTTATGCCGCAGGACATTTTCCCTCCTAAGCATCCAATACCCTGTGAGTCACCTGAAGGTTTTCCTGGAGAGTCAGATGCTCTTGTGCCTCTGTGTCAAAACAAGCACCGAAGACATGTGCATGAACATGGATGCTTTTTCTTTTGCGCCAACGCTCCAACGTCACAAAATGACGCTTTGCTCACGAAACATTCACTGAGAACGAAAAGCTATTTTAGACTAGATAAGCTGTAAAGGATATAAGTGACGCACATGAGCATAGAGGCCTTAAGAAAACTATGTAATTTCATTTCAACCACACGGTTGGTGTACATATGTAGATACATACACTTCAAACACAGTCAATTTATGCGTGCACGCCAGCATGCTAATATTTTTTTGTCACATATTGTATGTATGCAAACGCGGTCTAGTCAATGAACATAACTCGACGAAGAAACTCAATTTATTCATTACACGCTTTCCAGTTATATTCGTATTATCTAAAAATGCGTGAGACGCATATAAAAGGAGGAATATGGCCTTGTGTAAGCAGTGAAAGACTTGGCTCGACAACGCTTTTCAAGTCTCTGATGTGGTACACACGGATACAAGTACATAAGAGTCATATTTTTGCGCCGTTTATTTATGATTTCGGTTGCACATGGCAACCCTCGTGCTTTGTATTGTAGACAAATGACCTTTCACATTTGCGGATTTCGGGCATTTAGCGACCACTAAAACTACTAAAATAACAATCAGACTTTAGCTCGCTGACACTGGTTTGTTCAGGACAAATTGTATCGCAGAAGCATTGCGGAACGCAAGGTCTCCTGTGGCAAAGGCAATGACTCACGGGACAGACGGTTTATCCTGCCACACTAGTTGAAGGTGACACCGGTAACAAAGGTGAAAATCAACGGAAGACAACTCCTTTTTGTCACTGGTGCTGGTGTGTACACAGCGGTGCGTACGTTAACAACAACGATAAAGCTACATGCAGCAATATTTTGCAATTTCTGATGTTTCTGTTTTTGCACAGAATTTACAGAATTTCGCACATGGCGTGATTTTAGATTAAATCGAAGAGAACAATTAAAAAATAACTTCAAAGTTTTACGCTTTTCAGCAAAACGAAAACGAAAACGAAAACTTTCGGATTCGCTGCCCTCCGGGGATATAGCGACCGCAGGCCACCGAAACCGAAATCGGGCTAAGATCACTGGTGCCCCCAGGACAGAGCGGGGCTTAGAGGCTGCCCCCTCACATGCCGAGGGTATTGGTTCCACGGGATGGTGAGCCGTCCATTCCCCAATCCCACCGGAGTTTGGTACCTTCGGGTTTCCGGAATCGGTGGGGG